>JACEIK010002151.1:187312-201990 GCA_018107945.1 Datura stramonium | reverse complement strand
AGCCCAGAGGAAGATAGATATCAATCTTTTGTAAACAATTTAAAATTTTTTTGCAAAAAGAGCACGTAGAGATATTCGAACCTCTAACTTCATGCATTGAATTGGCGCTCTTGGCCATCAGAACAGGTCACACATATTGTCTATTACGCGGCACCTTCCTGAGATTTTTAGAAGGATGTCGTAAGACTAAGTAATCGATGTCCTTATGATTATTATTAGCTAATGGGAGGTCCCCTATGTACGCTAGATTAGATTTTAGTGTAGTACGGAAAAATCAATATCAAAATCATAGTGAGAAATTGAGAGAATGGAAGAGAGTGAGAGAAATCTTGCTTGCATTAATGAAAACAACTATTACAAAATAATCACTATGTTGTCGAGGGGGAGAGTCATCACTAAAAAGAATTGAGTTTGTTTGCTTTAATGTTTAGCTACTTGATCCCTTCCGGTTGTTCTTCTGTAACTTAAAAATTGAAACAACCAGGTATTTTAACGATTATGCAAGAAGAAAATTGCAGAGAAATAAATCAACACAAAAAAAAATTTACATGGAAAACTCCTTGCTCGAGGGAGGAAAAAATCATGACCTATCTCCAATAGGATTATTCCAAACTCTCTGGTATAACTCTAGCAGTTTTAAGATTAAAACTCTTTGTACACCTAGAAATTGACTCTAACAACACCTACCCTAATACCCAAAATTCTCCCTAATTATTGGTACCTTCTCCAACTCCTTAAAAGACTCTACCCAGTCTATGAAGTCATTTTATGACTCAAAACTAACACCTAATATTAATCACTATAAAAGCAATAAGTGTACAGTTAGGAACCATAAGAATCTAACTATTACAACTCACTAACAATATGAATAACACTTGTTATGAACATGTTCTGCTCGTTGTAGCAATGGACTGTTCTTCCGGAAAGGCTCTCGAATAAATCTTTCTCTTTATATGTTTAGTCTCTTGCTTCTATGCTTACTTCATAAAACATTATTACAATGCCTTATGTAGAAGTAGAATATCTGTTTATATTCTCCAAATATAATCAAGAGCTGGTTCAAGACTTTTCAAGAAATTAATCCATGTTTGACTTGGTTTGGATCGTCCAACCGATGTGTTATTTGATCACCTTCATCTTTCAATATGATCATCTTCTTCTTTCAATGTGTTTGATCATTTTCCCAAATCATCAATCTTCTTTCTTTCAATTTCTACTTTTTTGTAATGTCATATAAATTGTAAGAACTAATCTAATTTTTCCCCTTTTGGTATTATCAAAAAGTAAGTGATAAACCAGATTAAGTGTATCTTTATCGATATCAAAATCATGGACACTAAGGATACACTATCGTGAATATAATACAAGTTCTCAAATGAACTACTCTAATTAAGAGCATAAGAGGATTTTATATGCATCATACTAAGTCAGATGGCCCAAACCAAATAAATAGTTATAAAACATTGTAATACTGCCAAGGATAGTATATAGAAATCAGACTAGTATTGAAAGGATTAAGTTTCGATTTTAGCTGGGAAGGGATGGGCACCAGGTTCTTTAGGTCTGCACAAGTGATTTGTATGAGTCCCCATAGTCTTGATAGGATGAGTACTGGTGTCAATCTGAGCTTTTTACTACATATTCTCAATCTTCAAGTGCATGTATTTTTATTCTCAGCTGGCCTCATCTGCTTTTTTAGTCAAACTACTAGTTTCGGTAGAAGTCAATGTTGTTGTTGTCACTCTATTGATTGAAATCTTCATTCTTTTCAAATCCTTTAGACATTAGCAGCAAAGTAAACAAGTTCCTTATCAAGATCAAATTTCTTTTTCACAAACTCCTATGTTCCTTCCAAATTGGCTTCTGATGAAGAATAGACAGTGAAGCATTATGCCTTTGTTTTGATGATTTGGAAAACTTAATGAGGAACCAAATACGATGCTCAAGGGATCATGTTTTTTATTCTCGAAGTCATCCTTCACAGTTGTTAAACTATTGCCGCTACCTCTATAGCAGAGCCGCAGCACTACAGTAAAATTGTTGTGGTCCCAACTTTTGTCCTACAGTCAAGGAGTTTATCTCTCACTCATCCTCCCATATATTTTGAACGTAATAATATGCAAAACCTAGTTTTTCCGAATCAAAAACATTGATCATCTCCTATATCTGCAAAGCCGCCAAACCTTTCTAGAAGACAAAGCTGCAACAACTCTGAAGAACCTGTTCCTTAACAACTAGTTATGTATTATTTTCTAGGTTGTTGAGTCTTTATCTTTTTACTCATAACATTGTAAATCTACTCCTCTTTTGAGATGCTTTAGTAGGTGGCTTTAGTTTCGGTCTTGAACCTCTTCTGGTTGGGCTACAGTTAGCTGTGTGTGTCTTATTAATAGAATTATTGCAAAGAGTTTATAATAGAGTGATTGTAAGGGGAAGGGATTAAGAGTTTAACTCCTAGGTTGCAATAGGTTGTAATCTAAACATTGCTCGGTTGTTGGTGATGTTGGGAAATCCCACTAGGGTAGGTCGTTGTTTTACTCTCCTGAGCAAAGAGATTTCCACATAAATATCTTGTGTTCTTTACTTTCTATTCTTCACTAGAACAAAGTTGGGTGTTTGGTGGACTCACACAAACTATCAATTGGTATTAGAGCAGGCTCTTTCTAAAAGGTAAACACCTAGAAAGGATCTACTCAAATTGTTGCCCCACCAAACATGGAAGAAGGACAATATACTACAAGCCTACCTAGATTCAATGGGAAGTATTAAGGTGGTGGAAGTTAAGAATGCATGACTTTATCATGGTTGAGGACTCTGAACTATAGGGTATCATCTGCGATGTCTCTTTTGTCCCCATGAAAACAGGTGCTAGATCTATTCCAAAGACGAGAAAAGAATGAAGTGTTACATATAGAAGAACTATGGAGAAGAACTTCAAGGAAAATAAGTTTCTTATTTATGGAATAGGGCATGATGAATACAATCGCATCTCAACTCGTGAGACAATAAAGGAGATTTGGGAGGCCTTACAAACTGCTCATAAGGGAACAAGTCAAGTGAAATAGTTCAAATTAGACACGTTTACTACTTAGTTTGAACTCTTCAAAATGAAGGAGGGTGAGTCCATACAAGATATGCATACCAGGTTCACTGCCATAATCAATGAACTTAACTGTCTGGGTGAAATCATTAAGACAAACAAGTTTGTTCGGAAGGTTCTTAGTGTTTTACTTGGTTCCTAGGAAAGAAAAGTTAGTGCTCTTTCAAAACCTAAGAAACTAGAAAATCTTACCATGGATGAGATGATTGGAAATCTCAAAACCTATGAGTTGAACAAGCAATAAGATCTAGAAAGAAGAGAGCCTAAGATGAGAAGAGTCTAGATCTTAAATCTACCAAGAGTGAATCAAGTGAGGATGAATCGCACATGATCTATCTCACACGAAGATTCCAAAAGATAATGAGAAAGAATGAAAATTTTCTTAAAATAGGAAACACAAGCAAATGTCCAAGAGGGAATGACTTTCGTCACAAATACGGGAAGCCTGGATATTTCATCAAGGAGTTACCTCTTCACATGCAGGACCAATTACAAGAACAACACTAAGAAAGGACTTAAGAGGAACTAGGTTCCTGAGAAGTTAAGAAGAAGAAATGTTGCGGACAATTCCATGAAGCAAGCTCTATCTGCCTCTAGTTAATTTGAGGATTAAAATGATCAAGAAGATACATACATGTTGGTTCTTGATAGTGGACCTTCAAATTATAAGTCCTTATTTTCACTTATGGCCAAGTCGGATGCTGAGGATGACAAAGAGGTAAACTTTCTTGATATCCAGAAAAATCTAAAAACTTATTCTCAGAAAAAGATGAATACTCTTGAAAATATGCTAATTGATGCATATAATGGTCTTATAAAGGAGAAATGCGTGTTGATCGATGAATTTGGTGAGTTATAAGTAGAAAGAAGTTCTACAGTTGATAGGCTCACTAAGTTAAATAAAGAACTTAAGGAAACCTCTAGAGAAAACTATGTGCTTAATGATTAGCTTAAGAACTGCATGATTAATCAGCCAAAAGAGAAGAAAGTAGGTAGTGAGATTTTTCTTGAACTTGAAAACGAACTTAAACAAATCAAGCTGGACCTTACTACTCAGCTTGAAAAGAATGGATAGCTTGAAGAGAAAATGAACAAAGTTAACATTGATATTGACAAGTCACTTCATTGGACCTAGTCCATTGAAGCTTTAGCTTCTATAAATAAGAGAAATGCCAGCTTTAGAGAAGGCATTGGTTTTCAAAAGACAAAGACTCCTTATAATCCTCACAGTAAATATGTGTCTAATACTGATAATTAGCTATGCTCTTGTTGCATTCAAAATGGTCACTATAAGGATGCTTGTTGGGCTAGAATTCATACCTAGAGAAGAACATGAGGTTTGTTGAAATGAACCTGACAATAGAGGGACCTTATCACAAAAAAATAAAATTTGGTCTATCTGCATGGACAAGAAGGATTCTTATTCACCTGTTTTATCACTCTAAGGGACCTAAGCTGATTTTGGTTTAAAAATAATCAATAACTCTACTTACAAGGTGAAGTGACAGAAAAAAGTCAAAAATGGTATATGGTACTGGCTGCTTGAAGCATATGAATAGTGAAATGGAACAATGCCCTTCAAGGAGGAAGTGTGTCCTTTGATAATGGCAAAAGGGATACATTCTTGGTGAGGGAAAAATCGGAAGATCTCTAGCTCATGCCATTGAGAACATGTACTACGTATGGGTTATGGTACAGCTTGCTAAGGGTTTCTCAAATATGTGTAAAGGAAATTAAATGAGATTCATCTCGGCTTCATGTACAGTTACAAAAATCAAAACAGGTAAAGGCACCTTGATTGCAAGAAGATGCAAAAATATCTATGTAGCTGATCTGGACTATATAAGAGGGAATGATTTAACTTGCCTCAATGCCTTAGATGGTGATGCTGAATTATGGCACAAGCAACTTGGACATATAAGTCTCTCTCTTCTAAATAAATTGGTGGTAAAGGACCTAGTTTGTGGTTTTCCTAAAGTGATGTTTACAAATCACAAGGTGTGTGATGCATGTGTGAAAGGAAAAAAGGTCAACTCCTAGTTTAAACCTAAGAAGGATGTAAGAACCTCTAGGCCACTTGGTCTTCTTCATATGGATCTTTTTGGACCCATGAGGATCCCCAGTAGAGAAGAAAAAAGGTACATCTATGTGATTGTGGATGACCACTCCAGATTTACATGAAAAATGTTCTTAAAGACTAAAGATGAGACATTTCCCACGTTTCTTTCCTTTGCAAAGCAAATTCAAGTTAGATATGGAAATGAAATTGTGAGCATTAGGTCATACCATGACACTGAGTTTGAAGATGCAACGTTCGATGAGTTTTGTGCTAAAAATGGGATAAGTCACAACTTCTCTGCTCCATGAACACCACAACAAAATGGTGCTATGGAGGGGAAAGATAGAATTCTTGAAGATATTGCTGGAATAATGTTGATAGCTATTAGGGTGTCAAACAGTTTTTGGGTAAAAGCCATCAGCACTTCCTACTATGTGATAAACAGGTGCATTATCAGGTCCTTACTGAAAAAAATACCATATGAGCTTTTAAATGGGAAGAAGCCCAAGCTAACTTACCTAAGAGAATTTGGATGCAAATGCTTTGTTCTAAATATTGGTAATGAAATTCTTGGAAAAGTTTGATGCTAAAAGTGATTAATGAATTTTTCTCGGCTATTCTTTACATAGAAAAGCATACAAGACTTTTAATAAAAGAACTTAATGTGTTAACGAAAGTGCACATGTGATCTTTCATGAATAAAGACTGGTGAAAAAAGAATGCAAAATAATGAAGCTAAGATTCAGAAGTTCATGTGGGATTAAGGTGAAATGGGTGAAGTTTCAGAAGAGAAAATGAATCCAACAAGTAAAATCAAGCAAGATGATGATATCAAATCTCATATAAACACACTAAAACCTGGTATCACTTTAGTTCCTCCTGAAATTGAACAACAAATAGATGATACTAAGACTAACACTCGAGGATCCATACATGAAAGAACCACTAGTGAAGGACCATCAAAGGCACTTAGTTCATTCAATCAACAGAGTCGGGATCATCCAGCAGTGTAAGTTGCAAAATAGAAACTCAAGGAGTCTCATAAAAATGTGATTTTCCTTTGGACTCAAGGATTCAAACTAGTTCCAAGTCAAGAAATATATTTTCCTTCACTACCTTTCTATCCTATAGAGTACCTAATAATATCAAAGAGGCTTTGAAGGATGCTGACTGGATCATGGAAATTCAAGAAGAGCTTCATTAGTTTGAAAGAACAAGTGTGCACATGGTAACTAAGTATGTTGATAGAACCATCATAGGGACCAGGTGGGGTGTTTAGAAATAGACTGGATGAGATGGAAAACACCACCAGGAATAAAGTAGGGATGGGTGACCCCCTGGGAAGTCCTCGTGTTGCATCCCTTCTTTTGCCGNATAGGGACCAGGTGGGGTGTTTAGAAATAGACTGGATGAGATGGAAAACACCACCAGGAATAAAGTAGGGCTGGTTGTTCAAGGATATAACCAAGAAGAAGGAATAGACCATGATGAGACTTTTGCCCCAGTTGCTAGAATGGAAGCCATCAAAATTTTTATTGCTTTTGCATCTCACATGGAGTTTAAGCTGTTTCAAATAGATATGAAGAGTGCATTTTTAAATGGCTACTTAAAGGAGGAAGTGTGCGTAAAGAAATCACCTGGATTTGAAGATAATGAGCATCCTACCCATGCGTTTAAGCTTGATAAAGCTTTGTATGGGTTGAAGCAAGCTTCAATAGCTTGGTATGAGAGATTATCAAAGTTTCTCCTTGACAATGGCTTCAAAAAGAGGAATATTAATAATACTCTATTCTTAAAGATAAGGGGGAGGAACTTGTTAATCATCCAGGTATATATTGATGATATCATTTTTGGGGCCACGATCAACTCTTTATGTGAAAAAATTGCAAAGGTCATGGGAAGCGAGTTCAAAATGAGCATGATGGATGAGTTGAACCTTTTTTCTTGGCTTGCAAGTGAAGCAAACATCTGAATGGATGATGATCATTCAATAAAAGTACATCAAGGATATTCTAAAGAGGTTTGATATGGAGAATTCTAAACCTATCGATACTCTCATAGCAACTGCTACTCGAACTGAGGCTGATGAACCTAGTTCTTCTATGAATGAGATAATGTATCAAGGTATTATTGGTTATGTACTCTACTTGACTGCTAGAAGACCTGATATTATATTCAGTGTAGGTATGTGTGCAAGATTTCAGTCTTGTCCAGAGGAATCTCACTTGAAGGTTCTCAAAAGAATTCTTAGGTATCTTAATGGAACTCCTGACTTGGTTCTCTTTTATCCATCTGGAGATAACTTTGATTTAATTGGGTATGTTGATACTAATTATGTTGAGTACTTGGTAGATAGAAAAATTACTTATGGGATGACTCACTTTCTTGGATCTTTCTTTACCTCACGAAAGACTAGGAAACAAAATTCAGCTGCTCTCTCTATTGTTGAAGTTGATTATGTAGTTGCCGCTTCATATTGTGCACAACTACTTCGATCAAACAACAACTTTAGGACTTTAGGGTACTTACTGATTGTGTTCCATTACTATGTGACAACACTAGTGCACTCAATATGGAAAAGAATCCTGTAAAACACAAGAGAACTAAGGATATTGATAACAGACATCATTTCTTAAGGGATAATGTTGAGAAAGGGTTAATTTGCATGTTTGTTTAGAATGGAGGACCAGGTAGCTGACATCTTCACAAAGGCACTAAGCAGGGAACACTTTCAACAAAATCGATTAAAGTTTGGGTTGATTAATATGCTAATAATCTCTAACCAAAACCTCCTCTCGACTTTGGCTATGATTGGATGACAGGTATATCTTGGAAAGGCCATTTGAAATTGTCTAAATCAGTTCTATGTTGTTATAGGTATGCATGCATGTTGTCTTCACTATTGAGTAAGGATGAGAACCTGGTTGATATTCTCAAGAATGACGTTTAACTCAATTACTTTCTACAAAGGGACTTGGTTCCTTCTTATAGATTAGTATTCTCAACTATACCTTTGAGTTTTAGAGACTTCTATAACTGTCACATTATTAAAGTTTTTCCCGACTGTCTAAAAATAGTTCTATCTTAAAACATATCCCAATTGTCACATCCTTCTCTCCAGACATGATATGTCGTACCTGATGCCCCTTCTTAAAATCCTCACCACTCCTCTTTTCCACTCACGTTCCTTCTCTCTTTTAATACCGTAATTCACTTTTATCTTCTTTCAGTTCATCTCAAGAATCCATATTTTTCAAAAAAACTTCCATCTCACTCTCTAACTCTATACCATGTATTGGTACTTACTTGACTCTCCTTCTCACTTTTCTACCAAGCCATCCTCTCTTAATGTTCAAACTCTCATAACAACAATGGCTAACCAAAACCCCACAAGGTCGGAGGCAAATCTCACTTCCTCCATTCTTGAAACCCTCTTTCTTCAAATCTCCCATCATCACCTGTTCCTTCCTGCTCTAGAAAAAGTCCAAATCCTAAGTGGCTCATCCTGGAAGGCTATGCTTCTAGTTCTCAAACTCCCTATCGAGCATGAGACTCAGTTACTACTCCTAATGGGGCTTTGAATCTCAATTTGACTCTTCCATCTATGGGATATGAGGAGATAGATATTGAAAAGGCTATGGAGCAACGTATTTGGACTACTACTTCGGAAGAATCTACTGAAGAACCGGGTACCATTTTTTTCTCTATCAGTCGAGGGAACTTAGATCTAGATAAAAGGGTGTTTGAATCCTCTAGAGAACACCTGTTTAAAGGGAAACTGCTAGATATATGGGAGGTATAGTCAAACATTCTTCAAATTAAGGCAGAAACTAATAGAGAGATTTTGTCGATGCAATGGAAAGGAAAGGGGGATACTGAGGAACACAGCACTTTGCCTCCTATTTTGACGGGGTCCTCTGCTCACCACTCTTCTCCTAAATGGGATGGAACCCTAGTTTAAGGTTTCTAAATTTCTAACCCCCTATTTCAAGCAGTAGATGATGACAACGTGCCCTTTGATTTGGTGTTTAATAGGGCTCCCAGTTCCTCTCTTAAGTTTTTTTCTAGATTGAGAAAGGTATCTAAGAAAGGACTAGTTACCAGGGAAACACAAAAGAAGTGTATGGATGAGGTATTGCAAGATAATCGCGAGAAGATAGTGAAAAGAAAAAGTTGATGCGTTAGCCTGTTATTGAGGATAAAGTTTCCTCATCTAAAGTGGTTGGCACAGATGCGAGTGATACCTCTCAGACAGTGGACAAGATCCCTATTGCTAGAAAAGAATCTCAAAGAGAAAGGCGTCAATCCAAATAGCTAGTGGAGATTGCAACTATAGAAGCTACAGAGGGACCTAGAGAAGATGACCAGGGTTCAAAGAAAAAGGGGTCAGTTCTCGCCCAATATGAAAAGGCAAGAACCATGACTGCTAAGGGACCTAAGACCTCTTCAAGATTTCGTCTGATAAATGTGCATTTGGAGGAATGATTGGAAAATCTGTGTAAGAAGAAAGTATTAGGTGGCCAAACCTTTGACCAAGATATTGCTGACCAGATAGGTACGTAGGAGTTGGTTAAGATGGTGGATTTTTAGGGGTAGGGTCACTTGTTTAAATTACTCATGCATATGACGTATGAATCTGAGTTCATCAAATTCTATGAAAATCTGATGTTTATTGAAAACAAAGATGCCATTCTTGATAGTGTTAATAGGGTAGATTTCACAATCGATATGGTCTCTATTGGTCAAATTCTGTGAGTGCCAGTAGATGGCATTCATAATTTTCAGGATAAAACAGCCTTCAAGTACTTCATGAAGCTAATTGAGAAATTGGATGGAACCTAAAGAGAAACAGGATATTGAAGAAGCAGATGAAGCCCGAATACCAACTCTTCCTTAAATAAGTGAACAAGGTGCTGCACTCTCCTACTGAGTGAAGGTCCCTTGCAGCCATACTATACATATATCTTATGGAGGCATTGGAGGTATTCAACTTGGTCAACCTGCCCACCATCATGATTGAGCATATTCTTAAGATCAGCTCCATAAAAGATGGTTGCCATGCTCTGTGTTTTGGTTATCTGCTTATACAGGTGTTCAAACATTTTAGAGTTTCACTTGAAAAGGTCATGGTGGCGACCAGGAAGAAAATGTTCATCCTCAAAACCTTGGATGAGTATGAATGTGTAGCAAAGATAGGGGGAGTTGGCACTTATTCCATGATCTCAAACCTGATTGAAGCATAAGAATGTGCAACTAAGTAAGTGACTCGCTTGTCTTTGTTGTTGATCCAGATAGAGGAGCAGATAGCTATTCTGCAGGCTAAATAGGATTCTAGGGGAACTAATGGAGACCTTGAACTAAAGGAGCTTCAACTTGAGAATTCTCAGCTAAAGACGAAGGTTGTGTCACTTAGGAAATAAGTTGAGGACCTAACACAGCAAATGCTACAGGATCAGTGGACTGCAAATGAAAGAATAGACAAGCTATTATACAAGCTCTACTTTGTCTTTTCTCCTTCCTCTTTTCCATTTTCCTATCCCTTCTTGTGCCTTGTTTCCCCTATCAGTTTCCGTTCTTGTTGATTCCCTCTATCTCTTTTGAAAATGATGTAGTACTATTAGTGTTGGTGTCTTGTTGCTTTTATGTATGGTTGATAAAGGTACTATTTTTATAAAACTGCATTGCGTCATGATTATATGCAGACTAATATTTTTTGTTCTTACTTGTATATGATTTTATTCATGTTAGTGTTACCTCAGCGGCCATGAGTTAACTTTGCCTTATGTCTTACTTATTCCTTATGTTACTGTATAATCTTTTTAATAATGCCAAAAAAGGGAAAGATATCACTCAGAGGGAATATTTATTTAGGGGGAGCAATATGGGAATCTATATTTATTTAGGGGGAACGATATTGGAATCTGGTTCGCAGGGAAAACTTGGTTAATGTATTTGTCATCATCAAAAATAGGAAAATTAATAAAGCATAGACATTGAGGAACCAAATATGATACTAAAGAGACCGGTTCCTTGTTCTCGAAGTCAATGTTCACTTCTGTAAAGTTACTGACACTGCTACTGCCGCAGAGCCACAGAACTGCTGCGGTCCCAGCTGTTGTCCAATGGTCAAGAAGTTCATCTATCGCTCATCCTCTCATATATATTGAATCTGACAAGATGCAAAACCTAGTTTTGCAGAATCAAAAACATTGATCTTATCCTATATCTGCAAAGCCATCAGGCCTTTCTACAAGACATTGTTGCAACAACTTTAAAGAAACTGTTCCTTAACAACTAGTTATGTATTAGGTTTTAGGTTATTGAGTCTTTGTATTTTTTTCTCTTAATATTATAAACATACTCCTCTTTTGAGAAGCTTTAGTACGAGCCTTTTGTCTCTCTCTTGAACCTCTTATGATTGGAATAGAGTTAGTCGTGTGTGTCTTTATAATAAAGTTATTGCAAATAGCTTACAGTAGAGTGATTGTAAGGGAAAGGGATTAAAAGTTTAATTCCTAGGTTGCAGTAGGCTGTAATCTAAACATTGCTCGGTTGTTAGTAAAGTTGAGAAATTCTATTGTACTCACTTGAGCAAAGAGGTTTCCACGTAAACATCTTGTATTCTTTACTTTCTATTCCTAACTATAGAACCAGGTTGGAAACCATATTCTCTATATTGTTTGGTGTACTTACTCGAACTATCAGCTTTCTTATCTTGTTTCCAAAATTTTCACTGGATGTTTTCCCTAAATCAATACTTGTATTCTTTTGACTTTGAATCAAAGCCTTTATCAAATATCTTTACAATTTATGTTCTTACGCAGATTTTTGACTTTGGAGACTCATGTAGATGATCTTATGAAGTAGCGGAGGTATTTACAAATAAAGTTATAAATTGGGAGGAGTTTTATAAATATTGGTTCAAGGATAATGGAATATACGATCTGACTCAATTTATTTTTATCAAGAAAGGATTATATGACTGGATTAGGTGGTATAACAACATAGAAATAATTATGCAACTATGGAGGAGATACATACCTGATTGTCATAAGAATCATGTTCTTTGACTGATTTTCTCACTATAATATTTTGCTTAAGCTCACTTGATCATTCCATAAGCACAGACCTGTTAAGGTATAAGATTGAGCTAGATATTTTTTCACTTTGGTCTGCCTCATGCACTCATTAATCATATTTAAAGTTGTGAAGAAATTTGTTGTGTAATTTATCTTCTTCAGCTATTTCTCTTCTTGATCATCTACACAGTTTTTTATCACCACCCCCTTTTCAACGTATGTCCTATTGTCTGTTGGAAGTCTTAGGGGAAATACTTTATCGCAAATCATATAGAGAACTCTCATAATTTGAGGCGCGTCAAAGACACCGTCCTTAAGGATATTTCATCTGGTATAGGTGTATCCCCCAGGATTCAACAAGCTCTTCTAGAATAGAATTATGAGCATAGAAACTTACAAAGATTTACAAAAAAAAAACCCAACATAAGAGAATAGAAGTAAAAGAGTTTTTCTCTATATTCTGTCCCAACAAGATGAAAACCCAGCATAAGATAATTTTTCACCTCTAATCATTATTTATTCAAGTCTCAAAAAAAGTAAGATTTAATTCAAACAATTTCAATATTCTAAAACACAAACATATAATTTCTTAAAATAAGATAAAATAAAATATACAAGTGTAGCATGTCATAAATCATATCAATCAATATAATAAATATAAGCATTAACATATTCATCTTAAAAAATATGAAGCACATATAAATCAAGGTTACATTATTCACAATACACAAAAATGTGAATTAAACTAGCACCTTATCAAACTCAAATAAAATCTTTCACTCAATTTTTTTCAAATAATTTCACAAGAATCAAAATAGTTCATATATTAGGAACATATACCACCTCATCAGTTAATGCCAATATTTTTCATATGTGAGTTCAATAAGAAGAATTTTTTCATTCCATGAACTTTAATAGTTCTAGAATCACCAACATAAAATTATTCTTCTTCTTCAACTTTAGGTTAGAACATAATAATATTAGTTTGCACGAATGCTCCCAACAACATCAAATTCTAACACCCAATCTCACATATTGACCATAAGATTCGTTTGATAAATGACCATAATATTTTATATCATCCCCTTACTCAACCTTATTTTTACTTAGATGGAATATCATTTTTCCAAATCTTCTGCTCATTAAAGGGTATATTGACTTAATTCACCACACACAAAATAGTTATTATTTTCATTTAAAGTTTCTTATAATTTTGGGCTTAACATATATTTTTTTATTAAAAATAATAACAAAGGTAGCATGCCTACATACCTGTTTTTGTTGTAATTTTCTATTCAACACAATAAACAAAATCACTTATCCTGCAATGTGAATCTAAAAGACAATCTATGTATAGCAACAAAGAAAAGATCAAAGTAAAGACATCAAAAAATCACAGCAAGGCCTCTGTATTCTTTTTTTAATTCCTCCTTATGAATTTCATTTTTCTATGTACCCAGATGCTCATTATCAATCTTTGTGAAAGGAGTATTTTGGCAAAGGTTCAAAAGAAATGGATAGAACAGTGACTCGTATAGGTTAAACAAAATTGTAGTAATTGATTTTTTGTAAGAATTAAATCTGAAATATCCTTAAGATTTCTTGAAATATTATGGAAAATACTTCATCATGAATCATACAGAGAATTAATATAGCTTGAGGTGTGTCAAAGACACTGTCCTTAAGGATATTTCACACGGTATACGTGCAACCCCCAGGATTCAACAAGCTCTTATAATATAAAACTAGGAGCATAGACACTAACAAAGATTCACAAAAAGAAAATCAAGCATAGGAGAACAAAAGTGAAAGAGTTTTTATCTATATTTTGTCTAACAAAATGAAGTTGAAGGATAATATATAGCCAATGAAATAGGCAGAGGATTCATATTTGAGAACATCCAAATATCAACTTATAATCAAAATCATAATNGTGACCCGGTGTGACCCGACGCGATTAACACGTCAACGTGTCACGGAGGGTAACGCGGAGCATGCCCTCCGTGACACGGAGCCATCGCGCAGGCTCTCTAAAATTTTTAAAAAATTCCAGATTTGCCGTCAACGTGTCACGGAGGGTAACGCGGAGTCCCTCCTCCGTGACACGGAGCCATCGCGCAGGCTCACTGTTTTGCCACTTTTTAAAAATAATTTTTCTTACCTCGTTTTTCCCTTTTGCATTCCTTTGTACTTTTCTTTCCTCCGTTCAACCTGTACAACATCTTATCACATGAAATCGGTTAGAATTTCCAAGTTGGAGAAACAACAATATTTTTATTTTCTATTTACACTTCTATTTTACAAAAATATAAAATACAAAAAATGAAAATCTTTTTCTTCTTTTTTTTTTCGTATGTACATTTTACCATTACATTTCACGGGTTGCCTCCCGCGCAGCGCCTGGTTTACCGTCTCGGCTCGACGTCATTTGAGCTCATTC
>JACEIK010002151.1:131968-144724 GCA_018107945.1 Datura stramonium | reverse complement strand
CTTTATGCGAGAGGGTAGAGCCCTTGATCCTTTCAAGAATGTAATTATCCTGAATATTAAGGAGCCAATTTAGAACCTTTATAGTAGATTAAAAGAAAGATCAGACTCATATGAAAGTTCCCCAGAAAAAATGGTTGTTGTTGAATCAGCTGTGAAATACGCTCTTGCTCACGAATCTGCTGTTCTAGCTCAGACCAGGCTATCTGACCAACTCTCGGATATATAGCCTAGCATAATTCTCAACTGAGTCTGTAGTTTTAACTGGGAGGAAATGTGCTGATTTTGTCATCTGGTCTATAATCACCCAAATTGAGTCATGTTGTCGACGAGTATGAGGTAGACCTGTAATAAAGTCTATATTCAGTTATTCCTACTTCCATGTGGGTATGTTGATATCCTGAGTCATACCCCCAGGTCTCTAATGTTCCACTTTCACCTGTTGACAGTTCGGGCACTTAACCACAAATTCTTCTATGTCTCTTTTCATGTCGTTCCACCAGTAAATATCCCGTAGATCACGGTACATCTTAGTGGCACCTGGGTGAATAGAATATCTCAAACTATGTGCTTCAGCCAGTATCTACTATCTTAAGTCACCTACATCCAATACACATAGTCTACCCTGATAACAGTGTACACCATCTCCCTCTTTGGAGAATGCCTCCACTTCTTTTCTGAGAACTGCTTCCTTTAGCTTAAGCACTATGGGATCTTCATTCTACCTTGACTTAACTTCAAAAACTAACAAGAAATCGGATCCACTCTGCACTACTACTCCACCCTCAGCTGAATCAACCAACTGCACTCCCAACCAAGCTAACCTATGAATATCCTTTGCCAGTTCTTTTCTACTCTTTTCAACATGAACCACACTCCCCATAGACATCTTGCTTAGGGCATCAGCCACCACATTAGCTTTTCTTGGGTGGTACAGCACACTCATGTCATATCCTTCAATAGCTCCAACCACCTTCTCTGACGAAGATTTACATCTTTCTGACTGAACACATATAGAAGGCTCTTGTGATCGGTGAAAACATCCACGTGAGCCCCGTAAAGGTAATGCCTCCATATTTTCAAAGAAAACACCACTGCTGCCAACACAAGGTCATGAGTAGGATAGTTCTTTTCATGAACCTTGAATTGTCTAGAGGTGTAAGCTATCACCTTACCCCGCTACATCAGAATGCAACCGAGTCCAACTCTAGAAGCGTCATAATACAATATGAACCCATTTGTTCCTTCCGGTAAGGTTAACACTGAGCGGTAGTAAGTCGAGTCTTCAAGTCTTGGAAACTCTTCTCACACGCATTTGACCACTGAAATTACATCTTATTATTAGTCAACCTAGTCAGAGGAGATACAATAGAGGAAAAACCTTCCATAAAAAATCGATAATAACTAGCTAGACCCAAGAAACTTTTGATTTCAGTTGGGGAAGTAGGTCTTGGCCAGTCTTTCACTGCTACTAGCTTTTGAGGATCTACCTGAATACCCTCATCCAAGACCACATGACTAAGGAAAGTCACATATTTCAACCAGAATTCACATTTGCTGAACTTAGCGAACAACTGGCAGTCTCTGAGCGTCTGTAGCACTATCCTTAGATGGTTAGCATGTTCTTCCTTGCTTTTGGAGTCAACCAGAATATCATCAATGAAAACAATGACGAATATGTCTAGATAGGGCTTGAAAACCCTGTTCATCGAGTCCATGAATGTTATGGCGGCATTAGTTAGTCCGAAGGACATAAGCACGAATTCATAGTGACCATACCCAGTTCTGAAAGTTATTTTCGGTATGTCACATTCTCTGACTCTTAGCTGATGATACCCCGACCAGAGATCTACCTTGGAGAAACAACTAGCTCCCTGAATTTGATCAAACGAGTTATCAATCCTGGGTAGGGGATACCTATTCTTAACTGTGACCTTATTCAACTGACGGTAATCGATACACATACTGAGAGTACCATCTTTCTTTTGCACAAATAATACTGGAGCACCACATGGAGAAACCTTTATCAAAGAGGTCTTTTAGCTGCTCCTTAAACTCCTTAAGCTCAGCTGGAGCCATTCTGTAAGGAGGGATGGAGATGGGCTGAGTGTCTGGAAGAAGGTCTATGCCAAAGTCTATTTCCCACTCAGGAGGGCCTCCGAGAAAATCTTCAGGAAACACGTCAGGGAACTTGCTAACAACTGGAACTGACTGGATAGTTGGGGTACCAAAGATGGAATCTTTGACCCGAACTAGATGATAAATACACCCTTTAGAAATAAGCTTTCTTGCCTTAAGGTAGGAAATAAACCAACCCTTAGGTGCTGAACTACTGCCCATCCACTCTAAAACTGGCACATTAGGGAACTGAAATCTGGCGACTCTAGTTCTGCAGTCGACTGAGGCATAACTAGAGTGTAACCAATCCATGCCAAGAATGAGATCGAAATCAATCATTTCTAACTCTATGAGGTCAGCTAAAATGACCTTATTCAAGATTGGGACTGGGCAGTTTCTATACACCCGGCTGGCTCTATATGACTCACTAACTGGGTAGAGACTAAGAATGGTTCTAAAAAGATATCAAACTAGACAGTTGCATAGGGAGTCACGAACGATAGTATGGCTCCTGGATCTAGTAGGGCATACAAATCTAGATTGAAAAGATGTTACATACCCGTGACCACATCAAGTGACCTCTCTTGATCCTGAAGAGAGGAAAAAGCATAAAAATAGTTTTGGCGTTGACCGCCATTTGTACCTAAAGTGTTAGCCAGCTGAGCTAGTCGGCCTACTGGAGTTGCTGAAGTGGTAGACGGTGATCTCCTCCGTCCTGCTGACGGGCATACTCTGAGCCGGTGACCTAGTTGTCCACACCCAAAGAAACCCTCTTGGGCCTGAAGGCTTCCCCTAGATGGTTCTTGCCACACTTAGGGTAAGCTGGGTAGCAGTTGCTAGCGCTGTGACTCTGGGACTATGAGCCAGATGCTCCACCCTTCCGAACCTTGCGGGACCGAAAAGTAGGGGCACTGGCTGAAGTGGGTGTTGAATCCTTCTGCGGCTCCTGTGGGCGGCTACTACCGCCAGACCTCTGGTGGCCATAATCTGATTGGCCAGTCCTCGCTCTCTTATTCTCCCGCTCCATTTCCTTTAACTTTTCTGCCTCAATCTGCTGGGCATGAACGACGAGGCTGGAGAGATCAATGTCTTTTATGAGCATCGCAGTCCTGAACTCTTTAAGGATCAATTTTGATACTCCATTAATGAACTTAAGCATGCGAGTCCTTGGCTCGGCTACCATCTCCGGAGCGTATCTTGACAACCGTGTGAACTCCAGTGTATACTCTTCCACCGTCCTGTTGCCCTGTTTCAAATTCATGAATTCCGCCACCTTAGCCTCCCTTAGCTCCCGGGGGAAGAATCTGTCTAGGAAGGCTATTTTGAACTATCCCACTCCACCGGTTCCGCTCCCGCTGGTCTCCCTTCTTTCCACTGATCATACCAGATCTGGGCTACCCCTTTCAACTAGTAGGCAGTCAGGTCAGTACTTTCAATGGAGATAACACCCATAATTCGGGTGATCTTCCGTACTTCAGCCATGAACTCCTGTGGGTCCTCTCCCACCTTAGATCCATGAAAGGCTGAAGGGTTCATTCGGGTGAAGTCTCAAACTCGGGCAGCTACTGCGGACCCATTTGAGTTAATTGGAACCACCTGTTGGTTCACCTAGTTTGTGATTGTCTGAACCAGCAGCTAGATCGTTGCTCTAAATTTCGCTGCGGACACCTGGTCATCCTGCAGGGCTTCAGAGTTGGTGGGGCAGGTCGGTTAGAGTTGCTGGCCCATCTTCCATTTTCGCATCTTGGAGGCATGATTCCACTGAAACAAAAAAGATTCCGAGTTAGGAGAACGTTTCTGGAATTATACTTCAACGCGCGATAAAAAGTATGAACAAAAGGGAGTTTTTCTAATAACGCCTCATAGCCTCCTCATCATAAGTGCGGCGCGCTTCACACCCCGCGGCTTTCAGACATCCTAGGATACTCTAAACCTAGGGATCTGATACCAAGTTTGTCACAACCTGAGTCTATACCCTGGATGAGACACAGTACTTGGAGTCACAAGTAACCCCAAGCCAACCCATGGTCTATCATACCACTGTTAATCTAAGTAATCATAGTAGAAGCTTAAATAATAAAACCATTCAAGGAAAACTGAATAATAAAAGTTTAAACATCTGAAAGCAAAACTAAAAGTCTGAGTCTATGTCTGAAAGTCATCTGCATCTGATGAGTTGTTGGGAAAACCCCCCAGCTAACTCCAAAGTCTAACTAAATGAAAATAACTGAAAAAGTAAATATAATCCTCGAAAGATGAGGACTCACCACTGGTACTGCTGATATCACCCGAAGAAGATCTACTAATGGTGTTGAAGCTGAGAACCTGTGCCTGTATCATAATATGATACAGCATAGAAGATATGCGTCATTACTTTGAATGTACTGAGTAAGTGGGAGAAAATATAACAAAAGAATAACTAACTGAACTTAATTACATGTAATGAACAACTGAAATACTGAAACTGAACAAACTAAAATATAACTGAAATGGTCAAAATGACCCTGAATGATGGTTATAGACATGTCCTAAATCTTAGACACTGGTCTGAGCTAACTGTACTGAACTGAACTGAGTAAGCTGAAACTATTTTTACTAGTGGGAGAGTCTATAACCGACATATAACCACGTGAGCTAGATTTGAAGTCCGATGTATATATCTCATTGGTAGGACCCAATATACCTTACCAGGTTATAAAGGCATGAACTGGGTGATCACAAGTCTGGGGCCATAGGGCCAATAAAAATAACCAATTGTGGCAACGTAGTTATGGGAACCTGGGTGCGCTGGAACCCTGGTTCGCTCGGTACTAAGTCCTACTCCCACTGGATAGTCCTAAACTTACTAGTAAGTTGATAGCTCAAAACTGGGGCCAAATACTAAGTTAGGGATACCTATTTTGAAGTACCCTGAGAGTCTTATCGGACCAAATCTGTAACTGATGTTCTAAGACTGGCCAGAGCTGCTTATCTAGAAGTGTCCTAACCGTCTAAAGAACAAACTAAAATCTTATATCTGATTTTAAATACTGATAACTGGGAGGCACCACTGACACTGCAAGAAAAGACTGTTGTCAAACTGATCAGCTGACATTTCTGAATAAAACTAAGTATACTAATATTCTGACTGAAATTGGATTAGCATGCATCTGAATGAGATTTCAACATATACTAATAATATAGGAATCCCCAACACTGATAGAATCAAGCAATTTGGATAATTAATCGATTATGCCAAACTCTAGTTTTTCTACAATCAAAAGTTAGGGCTAGAATTCATTTTACAGGGACAAGCATCAATGTAGTCACAACATAGTGAAAATATAACTAAAATTAGCATGAATAATATTCCACGCAATATAGACAAAATCTTGCTGAAAATTCATTCCCATTTGAAAACTCAAGGACTAGAACTGATAGAAGAATTAATGAAATATTTTGGGGACACAAGGGAAGAATAATTACCTTGTTGATCCCATATACCTAGTGAAGAAATTCTGGAGAAAACCCCCTAAGGATCTTAGAAGAAATTGATATCCCTAGCTCCTTCTTTGAGCGCTTTTGAGAGAAATTTTACGAACTGATTTTTCTGAAGGAATGAGAGGGGTGAAGTAATCATCAATTACCCCTCTAAATTCCCTGAAAATAACTCAAAATGACATAGTGTAGGAATTACAAAGGTGAGAAAATACAAAAATATCCCTGGGGAAAAAATCTAGAAAAACTACTGATAGAGACCAATGGGTCACTCAACGAGTCGTTGGTTGAGACCACGACTCATTGGAACCGGCCATTGGTCCTGAGGCATGGGTTTTGGGCTTACTAGAACTAGCAACGAGAGGGACCATGACTCTTTGGATGAACCAACAATCATTGGTTCCTCCCATGGTCACTGGATTAAAATTCTGGGAGGCCTGACAACGGGCAACACAACGAATCATTGGTAGACCCAATGGGTCATTGTGTCTAGTCGTTACCTCCATTAGAAAGGTCTCACCATGGGTGGTCACAATGACTTGTTGTGAGATACAACGGGTCTTTGTTGCCACTCGTTTCTACTGAAGGAGGTTTCTAGGAATTCCAACCAACGACTCACACCACGAGTCATTGTATCACATGACAACTCACTGGTTGAGTCGTGGGGTCCTGGGAAAGGAAATTCTGAGTTGGGGACCAACGAGTGACAGGACGACTCATTGTTAGTCACAACGGGTCGTTCCTTGTCCTGTTGATTCTCAAAGGACCAATGCAGGGCTGACCACGACTGAGACAATGGGACGTTGGAGCTAACCATGACTCGTTGTCTCGATCGTTCTGAGGCATTTTCTTCTAGTTTCTTCTGGATTTTTATTGCAAGGGTCTGAATTTTGTCTAGGAAAGTTTTGGGGTGTTACAGAATTACTGTAGAATTAAGGTAAAATTTCCTCTTGTTTCTCCCTCAAAAGTTAATGAAAACTAGTAGAGAAAATGGCTAAATATTGTTGATGTTGCTGTGTGTTGTTGTTGCTATTGTGACTTCCTTTGATAAGTTATTTTGGGCTGCATTTGTACTACAGATTGAGCTTGTTGTTGGCATAAAAATCCACTGGATTAAGGAGTTTGAATGCTGATCATTGAAATAGGAAAATGGCTAAAGAAAAGTTCTTCGGAGAAGGGTATGTAAGGCTCCCGTCCATCATTCTTTTAAGCACGATTTGTGCGTTGTGAATTAAATGAGCCAGCAACCTCTTTAAAAGTCTTGAGGCAGTATGTTAAGCTTTATTTAAGAATTTAAAGTTTCATGTTTGATTGATTCTAAAAGTAGAGATCATGTCTAGCCCAAGTGAGGCATTTAAAGTATGATATCGTATTGTTTATTGTCGTAGTTGTACATCAAGTTTGAGACCCCTCAGCATTGGCATTCTTAGTTGGTACTTACTGTATCTTATATATATGTGTGATGGTAAATCTGTTTAAAGGTCTGGTTGCTAACTAAAATTGGTGAAATACCCAAGATGATGACGTGTAAACAATTTTAAGCCAAGTAAAGATGTCACAAGCTATTAAGAGTAAATGAGCTTATTGAATTAGGATTGTCTTGTTATGGTTGTCTTTTATCTTATGTGTATGTTATGAAATACATCAGGCCAAGGGGAGATTTCATAATCCCTTTCCCTTAAGCCGAACGACAAGCTAGTGAGTCTCTGAGCTTTAATGTTCATTTGAATACGATTTATAAATCTTGTTGAAACTCTTAGGTCATCCGCAGTTCCTTATGATTTATACAAGTTTTGAATACATGCATTTAAGTGCTATTTTCTAGCTTTACATTTTATATGTGCTCACTTACAGTTATGCATTATGAAGGAGGCCTATGCAGGTCATAGATTTAGTATTCGTCATTTCTCTACTATACGTGTTAAATTGACCCGGTATAAGCCATATCGGCTCCGTTCATGATTATGATTAAGATTTATTGATTTTATCCTGGTGTGATACACTAGCTGGAGGTGTTTTTATTTTACCCCAGTGTGGCACACCGGCTGGACGGATTTTATCCCGGTGTGGTACACTAGATGGAGGCATTTTTATTTTTACCCCGATTTGGTACACTAGCTAGACGAATTTTATATGGATTTTATGGTTAGCTGGCACTGGCATTTCAGTTATAGTTTTTATTTTTCATTAGATGGTTGCATTTATACTTCAATACTGAGTTATTGTTAGGTTTTGATTTTTAGGATTCCAGGTTGTTACTATTCCTTTTTTCTGGCTCAGTTATCATTATTATCTTATATGTTTACAATTTTTATCCTTACATACCAGTACATTTTATTCGTACTATCGTCCGTTCATCTAGGGACCCCTCCTAAAATCGTGTTGTAGGTACAAGCCGAGGCTCAGATCATCAGCTACAATTGGAGCCAGATTTCAGTAGAATAGTGGTATGCTTCTCTCTTCCAGGAGTCATATCCTAGTTTTGACTATTTTGAGTTTTGTGTACAGCATGGGTAGGTCGTGGCCCTGTCCTATGCATTTCAGTTTGTTTACTCTGTAGAGGTTGATGTCGACTAGTTTGTATAGTAGTTTTGGTTGGGTAGTCATGTTAGTTTTCCTTTGCTATGTTTAGCTTTATTACAGCCTTGTCGGCTTTTCAAATTGCTTATTCGTCATTATCGAGACCTTATGGGTCCAGTCTTTATCTTGGTTGGTTGTGACAGGTGGCTTGATCGGCCTTAGCATTATATTTTCAGACTCTATATAGTTGGTTTCTTGATCAATCATGGATCGAGTGCCAGTTGCGCCCTACCCCAATTTTGGGGCGTGACAATAATAACCTCTTCTTCACAGGTACAATGACTCAAAAGAGACGAACAACCAAGGTGGCCCAAGACAAGAGGGAAAGAGAGGAGATTACAGCTCGGAGGGCCCTAAGGGATAAGGCCTCCACATCAGAGCAGGAGAAAAACACTCCTAGTGGTTTGATGGAGAAATATGAAGTTGATAGAGATGACATTGATGAGCCCCGAACCACTAGGGAACAAACTAAGGCTCAGGCCATAGTTGCTTCAGCCACACCAGCAGATGCTCCCCAGTCTGAGAATGGAGCTGAGGTGTAGCCTCAGGAGTTCGGTAGTGGTGCAAATGAGCAAGATGGGTCTAATGAGGTCAAATCTGAGGAGGGGGACAAGAGGATGATGATCAGATCCCACCTCTAGAGAGCCGCACCATCAGGTGTAGTGTGCCTGGTGCTATAGAGATTTATGAGCAGGGCCTCACCCTCACTTCAAAGTAGAATTCGAAGCGGAGCATTCAGGAGGAGTCGTGGATCTTGACTAGTGCCATGAATGAGGTTGAAGAGATGAAGCAGTTGTTTGACTTCTATGGTTTTGAGTGGACGGCAACAACCCCTGACAGCTTCAGTGCTGACATGGTCAGGGAGTATGTAACACCTCAAAAGTTCTTAGACCAAACCCAGACTTAAAATGAAAAACCAGAAAAGAAATCAGAAAATATTGCCACAAAGAACGAGCCGTTGTCAGGAACAACGACCTGTCAGAAGGATCATTGTAAGCTCCAACAAATTTCCTCTAGGGTACCAACAAGTTGTAGAATAACTCATTGCATAAAGTAATGAGTCATCTGATTACTCGTTGTAACCCAATCCAGAAACCTACTAAATCCTCCTCTCAAATAACGGGCTAGACGACGAGTCATTGTTTGATATAACGACTTGTCCAATGTAGCTGTTGAGTGAGATCCATAAAATTCTTAATTCACTCTAGTGACAATGGATAGAAACAATGACCCATTGTTTCGGATAACGAGTCATCCTGTCCATCCATTGGGGGATATTCGAAGTTGGTTTAAATCTCTCCTAGTGACGACAAATGGAACCAACGACTCGTTGTTCCATCTAACGAGCCATTGTTCCCGTCCATTGTTCAGTTCCAGTAACTAGTATTTTTATACCCAGGACCAACAATTGGTCCCTACGAGTCGTGGTCACAACCAATGACTCATTGTGTGACCCGTTGGATCCTGATGGACAACTTTTCATACTTTCTTCTAGGGGCATTTTTGTAACTTTTCACTATTTTAATCCATAACTACATCATTTGGGGTAAATATTCAGGGGTTATGGGGAGTTAGTTGATTCTTCTCCCTCATTTCTCACTTAGCCTCTCAAGAACAGAACGTTAGAGCTCAAGATCTCTCCCTAACAAGAACTAGAGTTCTTCCTCCAATTTAGAAATTCAAGGCTTCTTCTCAGGGACTTTCTTCTTTAGGTATGTGGGTATTCAACAAGGGGATTCTTCCATCCTTGTGTCACAAAAATTACACTTAGAAACCTTTTCTATTCTAGCTCCGCAAGAGTTTAGGGTTTTTTCAGATAAACTCCAGTTGTCTTGCTAATTTTTATCACCCTAGCACATGATTGTTATGTTTTCGATGTATATCTCATAATATGATCTTCTCCCTAGTTTATTATGATATTTGGGTTGATTCTTACATGATTTAAAAGTTGATCTAGAATGTTGTATTTTTCTCATGGAATATTCTTGGAGCATAAATCCTCAGCATGTATGATTCGACTTAAAGTTATTATTTTTAGACTATGAATATACTTAGTATTCTTTAAAAATGTTAGCTGATCAGTTTGATTCTTCATCATTTTTTAATTAAATACAGTAGTATCAGTTCATCAGCATGATTGTCGTTCTTTAGACTTTCACGACACTTTCAGTCAAAGCAGCTCTGACAAGTCTTAAAACATAGTTTCTTTAAGGTCCTTAGACTCTCATAACACTTCAAATAAGTAGTTTTGACTTAGTCCTAGGACATTACTTTTGAGCTATCAGCTAGTTAGATATAAGTAGATTTTCAGTGGGAGTGGTACTTAGCACAAAGCGGCTCGGGGTTCAACGTATCCAGGTTCTCAGAGCTACATTCCACCATAGGTTATTAGCCTAAATGGGCCCCAGACAGTGATCACACTGCTCAGCCACTATACCCCCTCAAGGTACAGTGGGCTCTCTTTGATGAGGTTTATAAATCGAACGCCACATCTAGCTCACGTGGTTATATATCGGTTATAGGCTCTCCCACAGTACAATTCAGACCAGTACAATCATAATCTCTGGTGTAGTTTAGTCTCCCAGATTTTAGGAGATGCTTATGACCTTTAGACGGTTATTAGTTCTTACAGTATTGTCAGACTTTCAGCTTCTTTTCAGTACTTATGATTCCAAATATGGTCATTGCATGTCTTGTCAGTACAGTTTACATATTATCAGTATTCTTATGTTTAACTTATATCTCACATACTCAGTACATTCAAAGTCCTAATTGATAACGCTCAAATCACACTCCTGTAAAAGTACGATGTGGACGTTATCAATAAAGAACCCAACAAAGGTTGGGGTCGATTCCACAAATAATATGATCAAGATGTAGACTAACGGTAGTATTTATGCTTTTAATGCAATTATTTCCTAATGGGGGGTTTCAATGAAGTAATTGAGTAAGAGTATTGTAAAATGAAGTTGTTGTCAAATTTATGCAATTAACTAGGGAGGTGTTCCCCATGGATTCATAACTACTTCAGGTTTTACACTTGTGATCTATTTCAATACTTAGCTTGTAAAATCGATAATATAGGTTCATCCAAATGACTGATTCATCCCTATTGGATGATTATACTCAATTATTGGATTAGGTCTCTTGAATGATTTCAGTTTAACCGTTATCAATTTATTTCAAATTAACTATCCTACAACTGTAGCTCAAGTTATACAATGAACCCTAAAGTTCAAGGCTTTGTTGTTCTTCTCTTTTCCTAATCTCTACCTCTCTAGTTAAAGCAAGTACAGAATTCGGGCAAGTCCTAATGTTGCACTCTGTTAAGAAATGTTTAAGATGAAGAGAAAACAATACAAGCACCCATATTGGTTTAGAATCCCTTTGTGCAAACCTTAGTTGGTTAATTCACATGGTTCCCACAATCCTAATTGTGGAGGTTTTAGCCTTTCATGGTTGTAAGAGAAAAATTAGAATTCATAGACAACAACATAATTAGAAACTTATAATGATGATTGAAATAAAACACAATTGATTATTGCAAAAATTCAACTGAGAACAATTCAAGAACAAGGAATAAATCTCCAAGAATATTGAAAAACTCAAGAAGAATCTCCGAAGTATTCGTTCTCTATAAATAATTCTATCTAAAAGCGTCATTACTTACAAAAATAACCTAGAAAAGTATTTATATAAATAATTAGAAACCTTTTCTAAATTAATAGAAAAACTGATTAAATTGTCGTCGCCTTCTCGTATGACTCGTGCCATGATCATGCGAGTCGTAGTTTCTGGTCGTACAATGCTTGGCAACCCTGATTCTGGTTAAGTGTTGGGAGTTGGTATGACTCGTACAATGCTCCTACAATTCGTACATCCTGTCGTGCTCTAATCCTGCGATTTATGACATCCTCTGAATATTTTCACAAGTGCTCTGATACAACTTGTACCTTGATCCTATGACTCATGGTTGCCTCTCGTACCATGGAATCTGCCATTCAACATTCTTTCTAAAGATTACCACAGCTCCTTGATACGGGTCGTAGGTAGTGTTGACACTCAATTTTGACCTCCCTATGCCCGTTGTACGCTGCTTATATATGTATATTTTAGTTATCTTTTTATGCAAATGTTCGACTTGCATTCATAATTTTTAAATAATTGACTATCACAACTATTGCATAATTATTTCAAATTACATAACTATTTCAAATTATTTATTTTAATTAATTTTTTATATCACGTAATTATGTCACATATAATACATTTCGTAATAATATGTTTTTATTTGAAAATATATGTTTTTACTCAATTTCTATAAATTATTTACATGATTGTAATTACATAATTTTACTAAGATTTATAAACTATTTATAGAATATTACTTGAGTTTACTTAAATTTATAAATTATTTATGTTGATAATTAAGTCTATATGATTTTTGATAAATTGATCATATTTCTTATTCATTGAATTATTTACAAAACATAGTATTTTATTAATTATATAGTGGCTATTTTTCAAAATATTTAATTTTATAATTTATTTATATCGATAATATTGTTTATATAATTTTTTATT
>JACEIK010002151.1:111854-124233 GCA_018107945.1 Datura stramonium | reverse complement strand
TTGAATTGAAATTGAGATACTGATGCAAGTTCTTCCCTTCTGAATCAGATAGATTCATATCTGAAAGAGGTTGACAATAAGTTCTTTCAAAATTGACTATATGCCCCTCTGTTAGAGGTGTTCCAGAAAAGGAACCCATGCAACGATAGGAAATCCTTTTTTTAGAGAGCCAATGCCTTAAGATAGACCCTAATAGCAGTTGTCGCCTACTTCACTGAGTTGTGGTTCTAAAAAGAAGATTTTGCTTGGTAAATGTTTTTCATATGTGAGCTTACTAAGAAGAACTTTTTCAATTCAAGAACTTGAATACTACTAGAATCACCAACATAAAATCATTATTCCTCAACCTGGGTGTAAGATACAAAATATAACTTTGTTAATATAAATATGCTTAGTCGCACCCAAGTATAACACCCGATCTCACACATTGTCTACAAGATTCGCTTGAATGACCACAATAATTTATTTCATCTATATAACGGGATTATCATTTCTCTAAATCTTCTACTACATTGAGGGGTATGTTAGCTCAATTTATCACACATAAATCTATCAAAATATAGACATACAATATCATCATGTACCTTATTAACATAAACATAAAAATTTAATTATCCTCTGCAATATTGAATTTCATAGTAATGTTCTTTTCTTTAACTGCTACAGCTTTCTTGCGTTGAACAAGAGAAAAATTAAATCAATAAACTGTCATCGTTGAAGCCCTCAACTTTTTCCTCGTATGTAGTTTTCATAATGCTAGTTTCTTTTCAGACAATAGATTTATACTTCTTTATAATAAGGTGTCACGCCCCACCTTGGGAGGCACGACTAGCACCTAGTGCCACACTGGAATCTGAACTGGCCTGACTGGGCTCAGGCAACTCTGGTGCCTACCAGTGACTCAAATGCAAAAAAAAACTGCTATATCTCGGCTGTAAATACAGTCTCAGGCCGACAAGGCCACCTGTAAAAGAAACCAGCTAACCAGCAACAGGTAATAAAGGGATCCTATATGGGCCAACAAGACCATCATGTTGTCTAGTTATAACATAAATAAAAACAGGCAAATATACTGGGGCCCACATGGAAAACACATAAAATAAGACATACATGAGCCCCATACGGCCAACAACAACCAACTGACTGAAGACTGTAGTCTGCAAGCCTCTAAGAATAAGAATATTGGTCTAGAAAGGGTCTCGGCCTACCCAAATGCTATCCAAATAAAAGACGGGTAAATTCTACAACTTGGCAACTCCAGATGAAAGGAGTTGGCCAAGTTGCTGACTCTGAATAGCTGCTAACGGAGGTCCTAAATCTTGTCTGTCTAAACCTGCAGGCAAGTATGTAGCACCTCTTAGTTGGGGGTCAGTACAATATGTACTGAATATGTAAGGTAATAACAAAAACTGATTAAAACTAGTAAAGGAATGGAGATAAACAATAGTAAAGGCCAGAGGTTAACCTGTAAGCTTTCTTATCCATAACCTGCATCTAATAAAACACTACGCGTATATGAGCTGAAACCGTACAACTATCAATTTGTAAACTATAGCTGGCAGAAAAATGTACAGACAAGAACCTAACCGGGCCCTTGTAAGCCTGGAAAGTACAAACAACATAAAATAACCTACTTGGGCACCCATAAGCCCCGACAAGTACAAATAATGTACACTTCTGCTATCTGGCTACTAAAGGTTCGTAAACATACTGTAACTCTAGAATGTCTGCGCTCTAAAGTTGTGTCCGAGCCTGATGGCTTCTGTAGCTGTGTTTGAGTATGAACTGTCTGGCTATGTAACTGGACCTCGAGCCTTGACTCGACTATGGGTCATAATATAATCTCTGATAGTTGAACCCCGAGCCTTAGCTCAACTATGGGTAATCTCTGATAATTGGACCCCGTGCCTTGGCCCGACTATGGGTCATAATATGACTGTTGTAACTGAATCCCGAGCCTTGGCTCGACTATGGATCATACTGTAGCTACTGTAACTGGGCCCCGAACCTTAGCTCGATTATGGGCCATAATGTAACTGTTGTAGCTGGACCCCGAGCCTTAGTCGACTATGGGTCATAACGAAAGCTATGAAAACTTGATACGGTCCTCAGGGCCTCAATCTGGTCCCTCCGGACATCATACAACTCCTGCAAGTATAACCCTGTAGGAAACAACATCCAATCCCCTAATATAACATACAACAATCAAGCTGGTTAGGGTTAACTCTGATGAGGGTTACTACATCATCACTGTCATCTCAATTCTATTTGTAACAGATGACCATAATAGGCTTACTCTAGGATACTTGTCTTCTACGTGGAACAATTGTGGGGCTGCTACTAATCGGATATGCTCCTTGAGTAGTCAGCCCTAATCTCCCATAGGCATCTCATTATAACTCTTAGCCTGGAGGTAATGCTATAATACTGTGGTTCTATTCCCTTGGGCACTAACTGAGTCTGTTCAGATTTCTTAAGCCTTCTTTGGGCGATTCTTAACCTCGTGGGTGTGTTTATCTGGACTTAGCCATTTCCGGGAACCTGTACCTAAGTATCTGATAAGAGTAGGCTGGGCATTAGCCCAGTTTCTAGCTACTAACAAAGCTTCCTCCTTAGGGTATCTACTATTCTATCAGATTGGTAACAACTGCGATGGTGGCTTGAGTGACCTTGCAATAAGCTCCGCATCAACTGAAACTAACTATCACTGGTGGTAGCCACTATATGGAAGACTGACCCCCAACTCACTGGGAAACTATGATGCTATGGACTCTAGGGTAAGACCATACTAACATAATTCTAGCCCTAGAGGAATCAAAGTGCGCCAACGGCCTCTAGGCGAGCTTTGTTGATAATACAGACGCCAAACTGATAGTTATATCACCCCACTGCGCCTAGGATGTTCAATTTACTAACTCAGGCCCAACGATTATCCACAAACTTCTAAAGCCTAGGCACGACAGCAAAACATCAATTCCACTAACACAGTGAACAAAAGGGCAAAGGAGTTTCAATAACACTTCTAGTGTGAGTCACACTTAACCTCTTCTTTCCCGACAAGGGATACTGGAATATACTCTTGATATGCTTTCTAGAAGCTAGCCTCAACACGTGTAATCATAATCTACTGATAGCAGCTAATCTCAACCTACATGATCTTTATATACTAGCAATAGCTAATCGTTATCTATGTTCAAAAACATAGGTCGTATCATTATACGATGAGAATAACTTGCTAAAGAGGTAATCCTTAACATACCTCGAATGTCGACTTTCGTTCATTAAATAGTTCTTCACCTAAAGCCAGTAATTCCACTTGGTTGCCGCCTTTTTACTGAGAGAATACAGCTATTTTCATGAATAAGAACGGTCAATAACAATATCTTTTCAATAAGATTAACTATAACTTCAACTCCATTTCATTCGACCGAGAACTTATAATTTCTCAAGAGTTTAGAATAGATAAATGCTTACCTATTGCCTTTGGCCGTTTAGAGTTCAATTTGAAGCAATTTCGACAATCTTTACTCGACGGGGACCCGGTGTGTCGAGCGAATTTTTGAGAAATAACTCTGTAGAAATGCTTCTCGTAGGCCTAGAACTTGTTATCCGAAGTTAATTTGCATTTCAACAGAGTTTAATAGCGTAATTTGATGAGAAATGGATGAAAATTGTGTCTCTTCTCTTTTCTGGCCAAGGGAGTATTGAAATGACTCAAATTAATCAAAACGGGCTTACATATATAGGCATAGGCGGTGGCAGGGGGTGGCGCCCCCCGCGGCCCTTCACGCCAATACGCCTGCCGCTCCGCGCCCTCCAAGGTGCTGGGATGCCTGGCACGCCGCGCTGCCCAAAGCATCGGCAGGCTGGCACGTCGCGTTGGCCCCTCGCGGCCTGGGCTCGCCCGATCCTGCTTCCAAGGCTTTTCCTATGTGCTTTAAACTCTCTTTACTCATCACAACTCACGCGTACGACTATTAATCGTAACATTTTACGGGGTGTAACATCCTCCCCCCCTTAGGAACATTCGTCCTCGAATGTCGTCTTCAGGCTTAAAGGGATCAACTCTTTTAACTAGTATTTTAAAAAAATTCGGCAGAGTCTCCTCTGTAATATGGACTATTTGGGAACCTGAAATGCAGAAAATTCCAACATAGGCATCTCACAGGATGCTACCTGCAACTAAAGAACACAATAGTACTACATGTCTGTGACCAGCTGATAACAATAGCAACAAAGTCAACTATATAGCATCTGAAACTATTATACCTTAACTGAAATCGCTTAAGTCTGTATACTTTCGTTATAGGGTATAGAACAACTAAAACTATCCAAACTGTGCATCATTCGTAGAAGTTTTCTTTTTTTTCAGTCCATTTTTGCTATATTTTCGTTTCCTTACGATACTCTAATAAGCTACAACTTTGGTTCTCAAACTCCCTTGAATCTGGATACTGGGGTCTCTCCGTGGAATATCGCTTTTGTACCTTGAGTATCTCTGACTAGGTCAATCTGAAAAAAAGATCTTTTACGCGCTTGTGTAATATTGATAACCGGATCCTAGCCCCAAGGGCAATTCTATCTCATAGGCCACTTGGCTAATTTCTCAAAGGACCCAATATAGTTTTAATAAATTTAGGACTTGGCTTGCCCTGCTTGTCAAATCTCACAACGCCCTTTATTGGCGAGTTTTTAGAAACATTCAATCACTGCTTCCATTTCTAACTTCTCCATATGCTAGAGTAAGACTTCCAATGACCCTGGGCTGCCGATACCAATCTCTGTATTACTTTAACTATTTTCCTTCGACTGATGCAGTGTGCTCGATTTTATTATTCCTGACTTACCTACTTCAGGACATCATATAGAGAACCTACATTCCCACCTTTAAAATAATTTCGGGTGTCTAAGTCGTGCGCTCAACTTGGTCACTTTCTAGGGTTAGGAAGCTGTGCTCAAATTGACTTGTGTTCCAACCTGTTCTGACAGCTTTTCCAAAGCCTAGTTGTAAGTTGTGTTCTTTGTCAACATTTAATAAACATTGGGACATCATATCGCCGGCACAGTTCTTTAATATTCAATTCAACATAATTTTTAACTAATACATAATTTTGACCGACAGAAAATGAATTAATCTTATTGGTCTTTCATACTGACTCGAATAGGATCAAATTTATCCTTAGTACGGGTTAACCCTGCAACTATATTCATACTGTCTATCTCCCCCTTCCACATAGGCACGACTATTTCCTAAATTAGCCTACCCGGTTTTTTATGGTCAATCTCTCGTTGCTGGCCATTGGATCTTTTTGCTACAACTTGGTAGTATCCTTCTTCTTCCTGTTCCAACAGTAGATCTCTTTTATAACTTAACGCAGTTTCGTCAAACCCGAGTGGGGGAAATAACGGACATGGTATGCCTTACTACAATCTATTGATGAAACTCTGCCACACTTAGAACATAGAGTCGGCCTCTGAGTCTCAAGACCCTTTCTTCTACTATCTCAAAGGTCGGTTGCTCCTTCTGCTGGGCCTTATCTATGGCTTTACTAGGCTAGGGTTTCTATGTCGTCATTCCTTTGCCTCCACAAGTAGTGAGGATATTGAAGTATTCTAGGTTACAACCTTACTATCCTTTAAGTGTCATCTTGCTGCTTATTTCTCGACATTCAGGGGCGATTCCAATCTCTATCATCCCACTACTGCCTGGAGGTGGTCCTATTTTCCCCTCAAGTTCGATGCTCAGGCCTTGCTCTTACTTTTATAAGTTGAAAATCGGGATTCGTGCTCCATGCACCTTACTAGCAGGGATATTACCGATGAAGTCTATCAACCCGTATTGTTCTGACCCGCACTCGGGCCAATTTTATTTATATAATATCTCTATCCTTTGACATAAAAACCTATGGTCATAGTCATTATTCTTCAGGTACTCACTACCATCTCTAGCACACCGCGGCGGAATCAACCTATTTCTGACCTGGGATGTACTACTGCTAGGGATTCATTGCTCGTGGGCTCTCACACGTACTTAGGTGCTACTGGAAATCTTATCTGCCTTCCTGATTTACTGCCATGAGGGTCTAGGTAACTTGTAAACACTAAGGGTCTTGACCATCATCTAATCCTTCTCGGAATTAACAGTTCTAGCCCTTCTTTACTCTTTATTCTGGGCAATATAGAATTGATGCTTACACTTTCTGTTGTACTAGGAGAGCAAGCTGGGAGGTGATAAATGACCCTAGCATTCTATAACAGGGCTAAGGCAAAAAATTCAACAAACTCTAAAGGTTGGAGGTGCAAATATTGCACAATCCTTCGCATTTTCCAAGTAACCGAACATTGGTTGTAGTTCCCGTCTAATTCTAACGGTCTACTAGGTGAGCCAACTCATACATATACCGTATTACTGACCTCTTACTCTGTGACTGTAAGGAGAACTGGGGATGGTGTTGGCATATCTATTACCTTATGAAGTTCTTGGTGCCCCGAGAGGATGCTGGGGGAATTAAAAGACGTCTGCTTTTGCCCTTAGGCTAACTGTCCCTCCTCCAATTGTAGCACCTCACTGGTACCCTCTCCTGTTGTTGTAGCCGACTTTTAGCTGACTGAAGTCTATCCTATATCAAATATCATTCTAGACAAATATAACAATGAAAACTTAGAGACTCATCCCTATACAACTCGGCTCTATAGCACGATCTAAGAAGAAGGAGGGGTAACCATACTATTATGCCTCATAGCCTCCTGCTTATAAAATGTTGGTGCACAACAAATTTATAAACAAGAATCTACTAGACACGGCTTGCAGACTCCCTAAGATACGACCTGCTTTGATACCAAGTTTGTCACGCCCCACCTTAGGAGGCACGAATGGCACCTAGTGCCACACTGGGATCTGAACTGACCTGACTGGGCTCAGGCACCTCTGGTTCCTACTAGTGACTCAAATGCAAGAAAACAAATTGCTATATCTCGACTGTAAACATAGCCTCACGCCAACAAGGCCACCTGTAAGAGAAACCAGCTAACTAACAAAAAGGTAATAAAGGGATCCTATGCGGGCTGACAAGACCACCATGTTGTCTAGTTATAATAGAAATGAAAACAGGCAGCCATACTGGGCCCACATGGTCAACACGTAAAATAAGACATACATGGGTCTCACACGGCCAACAACAACCAACTGACTGAAGATTGTAGTCTACAAGCCTCTAAGAATGAGAATATTAGTCGAGAAAGGGCCCTGGCCTATCCAAATGTTGTCCAAATAAAAGACGGGTAACTTCTACAACCTGGAAACTCCAGATGAAAGGAGCTGGCTAATCTGTTAACTCTGAATAGCTGCTAACGGAGGTCCTGAATCCTATCTGTCTAAACCTGCAGGCAAGTATGCAACGCTCCACAGTTAGATGTCAGTACAATATGTACCGAATATGTAAGGCAATAACAGAAACTGATTAAAACTAGTAAAGGACTGGAGATAAACAACAGTAAGGGCTAGAAGTTAACCTATAAGCTTTCTTATCCATAACCTGCATCTAATAAAACACTACGCGTATATGAGCTGAAACTGTACAACTATCTATTCGTAAACTATAGCTGGCAGACAAATATACAGACAAGAACCTAACCGGGCCCCCATAAGCCTGGAAGGTACAAACAATGCAGAATAACCTACCTGGGCCACCGTAAGCCTCGGAAAGTACAAATAATGTACACTTCTGCTATCTGGCTACTAAAGGTTCGTAAACATACTGTAACTCTGAAACATCTGCTCTCTAAAGTTATGTCCGAGCCTGATGGCTCCTGTAGCTGTGTGTGAATCTGAACTGTCTGGCTGTGTAACTGGACCCCGAGCATTGGCTCGACTATGGGTCATAATGTAATCTCTGATAACTGAACTCCGAGCCTTAGCTCGACTATGGGTAATCTCTGATAATTGGACCTTGGGCCTTGGCCCGACTATGGGTCATAATGTGACTGTTGTAACTGGATCCCGAGCCTTGGCTCGACTATGGATCATACTGTAGTTGTTGTAACTGAGCCTCAAACCTTGGCTCGACTATGGGCCATAATGTAACTGTTGTAACTGGACCCCGAGCCTTGGCTCGACTATGGGTCATAATGGAAGCTCTGAAAATTGGATACGACCCTCACGGCCTCAATTTGGTCCCTCCAGAAATCATACTGCTCCTGCAAGCATAACCCTGTAGGCAACAACATCCAATCCCTAAATATTTCATACAACAAAGCTGGCTAGGGTTAACTCTGATGAGGATTACTGCATCATCGTTGTCGTCTCAATTCTATTGGTAACAGCTGACCATAATAGGCTTACTCTAGGATACTTGTCTTTTGTGTGGACAACTGTGGGGATGCTACTAATCGAATATGCTCCTGAGCAATCAGCTCTAACCTCGCATAAGCAACACATTATAACTTTTAGCCTGAAGATAATGTTATGATACTGTGATTCTAGTCCCTTAGGCACTAACTGAGTCTGTTCAAATTTCATAAGCCTTCTTTGGGTGATTCCTAACCTCGTGGGTGTGTTTATATGGACTTAGCCATTTCCAGCAACCTGCACCTGAGTATCTGATAAGAGTAGGCTGGGGCGTTAATCCCGTTTCTAGCTACTAATAAAGCTTCCTCCTTAGGGTATCTACTGTTCTATCAGACTGGTAACAGCTTGGATGGTGCCCTGAGTGACCTGTGCGATAAGAACCGCGTCAACTGAAACTAACTGTCATTGGCGGTAGCCACTATATGGCAGACTGACCCCCAACTCACTGGGCAACTCTGATGCTACGGACTCTAGGGTAAGACCATACTAACATAATTCTGGCCCTGGAGGCGTCAAGGTGCGCCAACGGCTTCTGGGCGAGCTTTGCTGATAATACAGACGCCAAACTGATAGTTATATCGCCCGGCTGCGCCTAGGCTATTCAATTTACTAATTCAGGCCGAACGATTATCTACAAACTTCTAAAGCCTAGGCACGACAGAAAAACATCAATTCTACTAACACAATGAACAGAAGGGCAAATGAGTTTCAATGATACTTCTAGTGTGAGTCACACTTAACGTCTTCTTTTCTGACAAAGGATACTGCAATATACTCTTGATATGCTTTCTAGCAGCTAGCCTCAACATGTGTAATCATAATCTACTGATAGAAGCTAATATCGACATACATGATCTTTATATACTAGCAATAGCTAATCGTTATCTATGTTCAAAAACATAGGTCGTATCATTATACGATGAGAATAACTTGCCAAAGAGATAAGCCTTAACATACCTCGAATGCCGACTTTCGTTCATTAAACAGTTCTTCACCTGAAGCCAGTAATTCCACTTGGTAACCGCTTTTATACTGAGAGAATACAACTATTTTCATGAATAAGAACGGTCAATAACAATATCTTTTCAATAGGGTTAATTATTACTTCAACTCCATTTCATTCGGCTAAAAATTTATAATTTCTCGAGAGTTTAGAAGGGAGAAATGCTTACCTATTTCCTGTGGCCGTTTAGAATTCAATTTGAAGCAATTTCGACAATCTTTACTCGGCGGGGTTCCGGTGTGCCGAGCGAATTTTTGAGAAATAACTCCGTAGAAATGCTTTCCGTAGGCCTAGAACTTGTTATCCGAAGTTAATTTGCATTTGGAGGGAGTTTGATAGCGTAATTTGATGAGAAATGGATGAAAATTGCGTCTCTTCTCTTCTCTGGCCGAGGGAGTATTGAAATGACTCAAATTAATCAAAGGGGGCTTATATATATAGGCATAGGCGGTGGCAGGGGTGGGGCCCCGCGCTGCCCATTGCGCCAATACGCCTGCCGCGCTACGCTGCCCAAAGCACCGGCAGGCTAGCGCGTCGCGCTGGCCCCTCGCGGCATGGGCTCGCCCGACCCTGCTTCTGAGGCTTTTCCTATACGCGTCAAACTCTCTTTACTCGTCACAACCCACGCGTACGCCTACAAACCATTAACATTTTATGGGGTGTAACATAAGGGTAGACTACATTACTTATACTTCAAATCACAATAACTTAAAGGAAGTATATAACAAGATTAGCTATAGTATTATTTTTTCTTTTGAGTAGAATTTTCATTATTTTCCATAAGAATATAATTGAAGAAATATCCTTAAGATTGTTGAAAATCTTTTGAAATACTTGGTCACAGAACCTGTAGAGAAATATTTATAGCTCGAGGTATGTCAATGACACTGTCCTTAAGGATATATCAGCCCGCGGTATACGTGTATCTCCCAAGATTCAACAATCTCTTGTAGTATAAAACTAGGAGCACATAAATTAACAAAGATTCACAAAAATAAAAACCCGACATCATATAGTATAGGAGGAAGAACTTTTTTTTTTTAGTTTCTCATATTTCAAGAAGTGGAAGACTAGACTTTCTATAGAAAAAGGTCTTTATTTGTTAAGGCTATGGAAGCTCCAAAGACATATCAAGATTAACATCAATAATAAAGGCCAAGAATTAATGCCAATAAATAAGAGTTAATACTAATGAAGAGTAGTTATAATGTTCTTTTCATTTGGTCAAAATAATAGTACAAGGGCTTTTAGAGCCTGCACGGAAAATTATCATGTAATTAGATGTAATTACACAGTTTGATATATTTGTTTGACCATGTAACAACTTGATCAACATGTAATTAGGTGTAATTGAAGAAGAGAAATTACACTCTTCAATTTTTAGGGGTGAGGCGAGAATTGGTGGTATGGTGTAATTACATGTTTACTCTATATATAATTTATTTTCTTATTTTGATTTTATTTCTTTTTTTATTTTTATTATTTTTAATTTCTATTATTTTAATTTTTTTATTTCTATTGTTTCTTATTCCGATAATTTTATTTTTTATTTTTATTTCTTGTGTTTCCATATAATTTCTTTTCTCATATTTTTTTTTTAATTTTCGTTAGTTATCATAGTTGTGTTCTTAATTTATTTTTTTTAAATTATATCTTTTAATTTTAGAAAGAATAACTTATTAACAAACTTGGCTTATATTGAATTATGTTATTAAAGTTGAATTTCATTGTTTAATGAGGTTGTAAACTTCTTTTTTTCTTTTGAATTATCCATACTTAAGTTTTGTTGGAGCTTATTTTATATTCTATTTGAATTTGACATAAGAGTATTATGTTATTCTTTTGTTGAATTTGAATTTATGTTATATTTTTTTGGTTTCAATGGATTTATTTTAGTTTTATTGACTTATTCACATTGTATCTTGTTATTTTTTTAATCGAAAATAAGTTGTTAGATTACTTTGGTTATAGTAGAGTATCATAGTCATGAATATTAATTTTTTTTTATCTAACATNGAATATTGATTTTTTTGTCTAACATATTTACATGTTGGGATGGACGTTTGGGTCATCGAATTGGATATGAGAATTTTGGTTGGATATTCGATTTTCGGATTAAGAAAAGTACAATTCAAAACCAATCCAAATAAGTTCCGATTGAATTGAATTTTTTAAGTTAAGTTTCGGATTAATCGGTTTGAATTTCTTGGATTTTCGATTTTGACTTTTGAGCTTTTTAGGTAGACATAACAAGTAACAACCTCAATTCATCTAATACTTTGCTCCTTGAAATTTATAACTTTCTACCATTAACAAGAATTGAGGTGACTCTAACGCCCATGCCATATATTAAACTTTATTTACTCGTGAAACATTTTATATTTTTATATTTGATTAATAGAAAATCTCATAGTAATTTAATATTATGATGGGTCATAGGTATTAATCTATTGGATCCTGAAAATTAGACTTATTGGTATTTGACACATATGATATGAGTAATTGAGTAAGATTAAATATAAGGTATAAAAACTTTGAATTTTCAGATATCCAAAAATCCATAATACTAAATCTAATATCCAATGCAAAATCCATAATTTTAAAAATGAAATTCAAAATCCTATCCGTAATCCAAAAATTCAACCCAAAGATTCAAAAAAATTCAGATTTTGGTTTGAATATCGGATTGACCCAAACTACGCCCCCTACTTTCATGATATTCTTACAAATCGTGTTGTTTTAGTTTTTACTACTCAAATGAATTAAAGTATATTCCCTCCATTTCAAAATAAGTGGTGTTTTACATAATCAAGAAGACATTAATGATGTTCTTTCAATTTTACCCTTATTTAAGTGGAGAGAGATTTACATAATCAAGAAAATATTAAAGAGTAACATCTTTTTAAAGATATTTATTAGGGTAAGTAGGTAACGTTTTTCTATCTAGGAATTAGTAGTTTTCTTAAGAGGTGTGCTTCAGCTGAAAACACCATTTATTTTGAAATGGATGGAGTATTAGTTACACATAT
>JACEIK010002150.1:176700-228874 GCA_018107945.1 Datura stramonium | reverse complement strand
TAGTGAGCCCCATTGAGCCTTAAGCCTATTTTTTGATAGCTACAACATAAGCTTAATCCTTTTCTTTCATTATCTTTGAATTTGATCCAAAACTCCGAAGCGCTTAAGTGAAATATTCCAAAGAGTAAAGGAGTGAGAAGCATGAAAAAGAAGGAAAAGTAGAAGTTGTGAAAGTTGAAAAAAGGACAAAGGTGCACTTGTGTGAAAATGGTTGATTATTAGTAGGGAGTAAGAAACTAAATGAATGAAATTTTTTTTTTGCTTAAGTACTCCTTACTACTAAGCTGAGTGTGCTTAAAGAAATGGGAACAAGAAGAAAAAAAATTCAAGATTGAAAAGAATGAGGATGAAGTAAGAGAATGAGGATGAAGTAAGAGAAGAGATGTCCTTAATGAAGGTTGAAGAGTTAAAAGCGCTTGAGGAAGATATCCACTATTACTGGCCATATTAGTACCTACCCGTCCCTTAGCTTACATTACAACCCATTAAGTCCTACTTGATCTTACGCTCATACATCCTTAAATTAGTGGAGCAAAACACTAAGGGCAAGCTATGGTTCACTACATGATGCATGTAATTCTTTTGGAGAGAGAGCGTAATTTTATTCATATACCTCCATACATGTTATGATTTAAAAACTTGTGAGTAAAAATGGGTAAATCTCTTGTTGTGAGGGCACATGTTTAATGAGAGATAACATTCATGTCAGATTTCTTGAGAGGTTGATTTGCATGAGTTTGCTAAGCGTGAGAGTCGATTCTTGAGGTTGTAGTCTTAACGAGTTGTATATCATTTATTGATTAACGTGCATGCCTATTTTTAACGTTATCTTAAATAATCATTATAGCCGAAGCTTGAATTTTCTTGCTAAATTAGTTATGTGTGAGCCTCCATATTCATGAGATAAAAGGGTTGCTCGAGGACGAACAAGGCTTTAAGTGTGGGGTAGGTGATCGGGCAAACAATTATCAAGTGATACTTTATAACTTAGTTTTTCCTTGTTTATCTATTTATTTATATACTTTCTCATGTGATTTTATGTAAATGTGAATATATACACTAACCAACATGATTAGTTCTTTTGTAGGTTTACAATGAATTTGGCGGAACTACTCCATGAGTGGGTGAAGTGGAGGCATGGACTCGTAAGTAGAACGCAGCCGGGCAAGAGAAAAAAGAAAACAGCCTACCTGCACGTTGGCAACATGCCACGGCAGGCTGCACGCACGCTTTTATGCTCTTAATGGCTCCTAATGATGCTGCACAAGAAGTGATACGCCAACACGGACAACTTTTGTGTTACACTGGTTGGTTTCCGTGAAGTTACGCGACGCCCGTGTCACGGAGGCATATTGGCGTGATACACTGGGTGACACGGAGATATTTCCATGCTGGGAATAATTTTTAGACACCTCACATTTACTATAAATAGGTCCCTTAGCTCCTAAAAGAGGACATACGATCTTATTCGAACAACCACGAGAGGGGTCACTACTTATTTTCTAAAAGACTCAAGGAGTGAGGGAGAAGTGGAGAACTACCTAGGGTTCATCAATTTACTTTCCTTCTACCAATTCTTGTATGAAGTTACTTTAATTAAGTTTCTTGTAATCGTATTTAACATGAGTGGCTGTGAACCCTCCTCTAGGTTAAAGCCACAAGATATGATAGTGATTTTGCATTTTGTTTTGGTTTTAAATTATTGATTGCTGTTTTTTCTTGCATTCTGAATTATGGCTTTATGACTGATCACCATGAAAACAAGTGGGAAGTTGCTTAGGCACATGTTCGAGAAAGCATGTACGAGCGTAACAAGAATGTAGGAAGCATGGTTGTATCTCACGACATATAATTTGTACAGATGTAAAGAGGCCTAATACCTTGCCAGTTGATAAAACGGGAGGAGTTAGCACCAACTTAGAATTATCACATCACCACTGAAGAAGTAGTTGTGAAGTTGTTGAGTTTAATGATTAGAAGTACGAGAGTCCCTATTCATTTCCACGTAAACCACACATCCACGAGTAATTGCCTACGAACTTGAAATAACATCCTCGCAACAATGTAGTAGTGAGGCTAGTTTGCTGTGTTTAGAGTGTCTGATAGACCATGAACATACAATTCTAAATATGTGAGACGACAATTGATAGTTTTTTATACCAAAACTAATACAAAGCGAGCACGCATGATTACCCGGCTTTACTCTAGTTGTTTTCAAATCTTAATTTAGTATTTCACTGATAGCCCCTAGACTTAATTAACTTTATCAAAAACTTCTATAATCAACACTTGTGAAAGTTAATATCACACTTGAACTCGATAGTTAGCTGAATTTTTCCAGTCCCTGTGGGTTCAACTTCCGGCTCTTAAAAATGGGGCCAATATATTTACTTTCACGCACTGCATACACTTGCGACAAACAATACCTGACTCCGAGATCTATTTTGAGAAACAGCTAGCCTCCCTCTGTGCTGGTTGAACAGGTCATCAACAATTCTAGGTGAGATACTATTCTTGACTGTAAAACCTATTCAACTGACGTGTAATTGGATGTACATTCTAAGTGTTCGCCTTCTTCGCACAATAGTTCGAGCACCCTAGGGAGATGTTAGTTCATAAACCTTTATCAAGAAGATCTTTTAGCGCTCCTTCAACTCAGTTCAGCCTGAGCCATTCTCGTATGGGAGGGATGGGATGGGCGGAGTATCCGGGAGAAGGTTTATACCGAAAGTCGATTTCCTCCTTTCGCTCTGAAGAACTCCGGAAAGATCTTCGAGGAACACATCCTGGAAATTACCGACAACAAATGGACTAATTGGATAGTTGGGGTCTCAAAGTCAGAATTTCTTGACCCGAACTATGAAATACATCCCTTAGAAATAAGCTCGGGCCGGGCAGGAAACAACCGACTTAGGTGCCGAACTACTCCGTCCACTCCAACACTAGTTCATTTAGAAATCAAGTTTTACTACTCTAATTCTGCAATCAACTGGGAGGCATAACCGGAGGTAACCAATCCATGCCAAGAATAAAGTCGAAGTTGACCATGTCTAATTCTAAAGGCCACTGAATGACCTTTATTGAAGGCTAAGATCAGCAGTTTCTATACACTCATTGCTCTAGCTAACTCGCCAACCGGGTGGAGACCAAAACGTTCTAAGAGGACCTCGTGGACTAATATCAATCGGGACTGGCTATGTAAGGGTCATGAATGATAGTGTGGCACCTAGATCTAGTAGGGTATATCCATCTAGGTGGAAAAGATGTAACATACACATGACCACATCTGGGTGAGCCTCTCCTAATCATGGCGAGATGATAATGCATAAAAATGGTTTTGGCTGAGCCGCCATCCGTACCGAAGGGTTGGCCTACCGAGCTGGCTGGGTCTGATGGAAGCAAGGAGGTAGTCGACAGACCTTTCCCGTCCCCGTCGATGTGCACACTTAAGCCGATGACCAAGCCTGCAACCAAAATAACCCTATCAACCATGAAGACACTCTCCGGGGTGCATACACTTAGGGAAAGCTGATACTTGTTGCCAACATCGTAGCTTTCCTGATTGAGAGCGATGCTCCAACCCTCCAATCTTGGCGAGACCGAAAGGTAGGGGCATTGGCCGAGCCGTGGTATTAGAGCTCACACGTTATGGGCGGTTGCTACCTCCAAACCTCTGGGTAGCCATAATCCCGATTGGTCAGTCCTTGCCCTCTTGTTCTTTCTCTCCATGTCCCTCAACTTTTCTTCCTCAATCTACTAGCATAGACAATAAGGTCGAGAGGTCAATATCCCACCGCATTGCTGTCCCGCACTTTGAGGACTAGGTTCGACACCCCATTAACAACTTTCAACATCAGCCCAGTTCGCCCACCATCTCTCGAGCTTATTTTGACAATCCGTGAACTCCTGAGCATATTCTTCTACCGCCGTGTTTCCTATCTCGCATTCATGAATTTGCTACTTTTGCCTCCCGAGCTCCCGAGGAAATAATCATCCAGAAGGCCTAGAGTGAACTCCTCCCATTCTATGTTCCTTCTTCGCTTGCCTTCCTTCCACTGCTCGTACTGCACTGGGCCGCCATTTTCAGCCGGTAGGCATCCAAGGCACTCTCCGAGGGACTAACACCCATAATTCTGTGATCTTTTTAATCTCATACACAAATCCTTGTGGGTCCTATCCCACCCTAGATTCATGAAAATCCATAGGGTCTATCCGAGTAAAAATCCTGCACTTCTGACACTGCAAAAACCCATTGTTGTTGACTAGAACCACCCGCTGGTTCACCTGGTTGATAACTCAAGCTTTTGAGTGAGCAAACTGATAGCCGCCATGAACTCGCGGTAGACACCGGAAGTCGTCCTAAGGGGCTATCGCAGCTGGGTGGGGAAGGTCGGTGAGGAATCATCGCCCTTCTCCTTACCACATCACTGGGCATGATTCACCAAAACAAAACAGAAAGCACGAGTTAGGAGAATGATTTTAGAATTCGAATTTCAATGCACGATAAAGAGTATGAAATAAAGTGGGAGTTTTCTCATTAACATCTCGTAGCCTCCCCGCTGGCAAGTATGGCGCGCTTCACACCCATGAAGAGGACACTACTCGATGCGCCTTTCAGACATCTGAGATACGAAACCTAGTGCTTGAAACCAAGCTGTCATGCCCGAGCTTACACCCTGGACGGACACGGTACTTGGAGTCACAAGTAACCCCAAGTCAACTCCCTGGTCTATCATACACCTGCATTCTCCCGAGTAAACATATAAATATATAGAAGAAGTTTAAAGAAAAATATAAACATTTGAGAGAATAAAGCTAGATTCATAATGTTTGAAAATATTTGAACAAACTACAAGTCTGAATAACCAAATCTTACGTCCGAAAGCTACTACAATCGAGAGTTGTGTGACAAGCCCATCTAACTTCAAATCTAAATAGAAGAAAAAAATAGAGAAATGAATGAAATAATCATTCTCAAAAGATGAGGACTCACCAACTAGAATAGTTGAAGTCTTCTAAGAGTGACCGCTAGCGAGATTGAGATCGATCCTCCAATGTATCATAAAATGATACAACATAAAAGTATGCGTCAATACTTTAATGTACTGGTAAGTGAGAGAAACCATACACAAGAAATAAAGTAATGAACCGCAAGACATGCAATGACCAACCGAAACTTCGACCGATAACTAAAATAACTTAGATGGTTTAAAAGACCCTATCTAATGGTCAGAACATGTTTTAAATCTGGAAGTACTAAGTTGAACTGATCTAAAACTGGTTGAGCCGACTAGTGGGGAGTCTATAACCGCATATATAACTACTTGAGCTAGACGTGTGGACTCTGATGTATATACCATTGGTAAGACCAAATATACCTTTCCAGGATATAGAGTAATGAACTGTGCGATCATTAAGAATTTGGGGCCATGAGGCCAATAAAATTGTAACTTCACGGTGAAATGTAGCTTGAGAACTCGGGTGCGCGGAACCCCGGTCCACTCGGTGCTAAGTCCTACTCACTGGATAGTACCGGACTCGAATACTAAGCCGATGGCTCAAAATCAACAAGATTAAATTTTAAATACATATCTCTGAAAGAACCTTGAGAGTCTTACGACCGAATTGAATTAGGCTCTAAGACTGGCCTAGTACTTTATCGAAGCTGGCCAACTGCCTAGAAGAAACTATAATATGAAGTTGGGGTCCTAATGGTCGATCTTCTTATCTAAAGTGTCAAGTGACCGCCAGTGGACCACTAAAATTGAGTTCCAATATGATTTTGATAATTGGAGGCACTACTGACACCACGAGAATTTCTGTAGTCAAACCGGATTTCGCCTACTTCGACTAACATCAAAGAGGCTCCTGACAATTTTGAATAAAATCAAACTAACAATAATCCGACCGATTTTCAATATAATAATCAACATGGGAGTTTCAACATTGATAGAATCAAGAAAAATTTTGACATGTAAACACTATTGCAAGATTCTAAGCCCGTGATTCAAGACTAGGGCTAGATTTCACATTACGTAAATAAGCAACAATGTAGTCACAAACTGGTGGAAAAACATCAACACCAATATAAATGATATTTCACATCATTTAAGAGGTCCGACACATAATTTCATCACATTTGAAAGTCTCAAGGCTAGAATTATGAAAACAAAGGAGTTTTGGGGACACAGGGAGGAACTATTCCCTTGCTGGAATTTCCACATACCTGGTAAAGAGCTCAAATAATTTCCTTGAGAAACCGAGGAGAAATGGACTGCCCTAGTTCTTACTTCCGAAATGCTCGAGAGAAATCCTACGTTGTTTTATAAAAGTCTGAATGGGGGAAAATGAGAAAAGAAACCAGTTTTACCCTCTAATAATCTGAAAATATGTTTAAACAATGTAGTTTAGAGTCTAGTAAGGTAGAACACTGAGAGACCCTTGAACAACTCGCAGTGGAAAACTGATCAAACAGTTCCACTGGGACCTAACGGAAATCGTGGCCAATGACCACGACTCGTGGTCTCAGTCATGAGTACACTGCCTAAAACCCCTACTGGTCACCATGGGGACCCAACAGGTAGTGTTGGAGACCATACTGCATCACCTCTCATGGTCTCCACTACCTAAAATTCCTGTGGAGTCCATGGTGACACTATCACTCGTGATGTCCCAACAATCGTGGTGAGGACTCATTTTATACACTGCCTAACTTTTCCAACTTTCAATCCATCACCGAATTTCACGAATCTTCCCACGACTCGTTGTTGACTACCACTCATGGTCACACTCGTAGTCACCCATTTTTCCAAATTTTACTGTTCCAATTCTCACTACGAGTCACTTAACGACTCGCGGGTCACCCCTCATGGGTCACAAACAACGGCTTTACCCTGGTACAGCTTATATCCAGTTTTCTATTTTAAGTCCTAGCCTAGTCTTTAAGTTTCTTAGGGCATTACACCAGGGGCGTGAACCACGCTGCGCCAACGTAGGTTATTCGACCATTGGGACTCTCAGGATTTTCCTGCCCGCCTGTGTTGCGGGCCTTTTAGCTTGATATCGAGTATTTCATGGTAGCGCCTTAGCCCCGATAATGCCTTGGATGGCTCTCGCCTTAATTTGGTGGCTAGTTTGGATCACGTAAGTTCATCGTGATTATGTCGGTTACATAGCGAGTCCCCCATTATTCCTCATGCTTTCAACAGCATATTTATCATTTAAGATATGATGTTTTCAATAGTTTTGACCCAATGTTCGCCTTATCGCTTTTACTAATGATCATCGGGCCACTTTAGGTCATTTGTTTCAATTATGAAGTTCGCTATAATCATGTTTTCAAGATATCGCGAGGCGCTCTTGCTTTCGTAATCTTATAATGATATGATATATGTTATGTATGTTTTAATTATACTTATTTAACCTATTTTACTTATCTTGCATACTGCACGCTCCAAGTATTGATTGGATACTCTATGTTATATCATTTCATGATACATGCTTAGACGCTCATATTCAGCCCCGCCATTAGCCGAATTCGAGCTTGTCCAAAGGCTCTAGCTGGTGATTGCTCATCCTTCTAGGACTTTCGCTTAGCTTGTTATTATCATATTTCAGTTTCCAGACTTGTAGGAGCTTTTCAGTTGGGGGTGTTGTCCCATCATCTCATTAGTATGTAAAGGATTTAGATGGTGTTGTATTCACTGATTTAGTGTTTTGACATCTGTTCCCGCATTTAATGATTAGACTTTTGCTATTTCGTGACTTAGTTCTTTCCTGCATTGTTTATGTTGAGTTAGTTATCGGTGTTCATGCCATGGGTTGAATTGCAGCCATTTATAGTTCTAGATTTCGTGTTCGATCCGGCCCATGTTCTGCCATGACGAACTTGACATCAGAGCAAAGGTTTAAAGTGTCCTAGGTTGTCCGAAAGCTGCATTGAGTAGAGTTTTTTCCATAGGTGTGAAGCACACCACACTAATTATGGGAGAGGCTACAAGATGTTTTAGGAAATTTCCATTCTTTCATGATTTATTTCGTGCAATAAAGTGGCCTCTCTATCCTTCTAACTCTGCTATATGGCGTTTGGTGTAATCAAAGGTCCACACCGAAGTTAATTCAAGAAGGAATGGCAATGGAAATGGGAATGGCCATGAGAATGCAACAGAGATGGGCACCATCAAGCCTCTCTGGCCAGAGGATCATGTGCTCAGCCGGTTAACCATGCCGAAGCTTAGAGCAGTCATCTAAATGTTAAATAGGCGTGAACACTCGCTCAACGTGCGTGACTCATGTTCTCAGAATGGGAAAGCGGCGTGCTAAAGTCAAGGATATCCTCCCCGATGAATCCCCTTGAGTTTCTCGAGTCGAGAGTAGATGAAGATCCACATAAGTTTATTGAGGAGATTTAGAAGATCACTCATGTTATAGGGAGTGAAGGGGAGGGAGTGTGCGCATCTCCAGCTCTTATTAGTTGAAAGGGGTTGTTGTCTAAAAAAATGAAAACAAAAACAGCTGTCGGTTTTGACATCCATGATTAGACATTTCTCACCATTGCTTAAGATCCTACTCTTTCTTGTAGATGAGGTGAAAAACAAGGCAAAACCAGAGTTAACAACTAGATAAACATATAATCACAAGAGTATGCCTTTGGAGTTCACTTGATTGTCGGGATTATGCACCGAAGATGGTGACTGACAGAGGGCTCGGTGAGCAGGTTTGTGAAGGTAGCAGACTACTTCACAAGGATTGCAGGACCTCTATGCTTTATTAGGATATTGATTTATCACTAGTCTTGTACGCCCAAATGCACAAGGGCGTGTGGATGAGGGAGAGGGAGAGAGAGGCCAAGAGGGCTAGGACAAATAGTTTTGGTTCTCCTAACAGAGACCTAGTGGTGGGTATTGTAAGCAAATCTCACTAGAGATCATCGCCCTAGCACTCTGCCGCGTAAAAGTGTGCCATCAAGGATTAGCTTGGATCGTAGAGGATGCGGTATCAGGCCTTCCTGAGGTCAGGGAGCAGACCCGTAGAGCCCAGTATTCTAGGTTGTGACAAATGTGGTAGGAGGCATGCATGTTAGGGCTTAGAGGGTACAGTGTATGTTTCTGTGTGGGAAACCCAATCATATGCTCGAGATTGTCCATCAGCTAGACAGGGCTATGGTAGAGACTGAGATCCAGCCTCCAGTTCAGCAGCTCCACCATCATGCCTGCTCAGCAAGGTGCATCCACTAGCAGGTAGTGGTTAGTCAAAATAGGCTTTATGCCCTCTCGTCCTTCGTTAGGGAGTAGGAGGCCTCCTAGACGTGGTCACTCTTATGTTACAAGTATTTCATCTTGATGCGTATGTACTTTACTAGATCCAGGGGCTACTTTATCTTTTGTGACACCCTAGTTGTTAGTAGTTTTGGAGTCAGTCCTGAAATATTATCGTAATCCTTCGCTTCCTACTCCACTGACTTAGTTATAGCTCGATGGGTATAAAAAAATTACCTTGTCACAATCCTTCGAAAGTCACCACAGATTTAGTAGAGCATGAGCAGATTTTGATGTTAATCTTTGCTTCTGATTGGTTGCATGCATGTTATGCCTCCTGCTAATTGTTGAACCCGTGCGGTAGAGTTCCGCTGGAAGTGCAGCGCTCCTAGAGTGGAAGGTAGTTCAATATGCTCGTAGGTCGCTTATTTCCTACCCAGGCCAGAAAGATGATTTCTAAGGATTGTGTTTACCATCTAGTTCCGGTTAAGGATGCTACGTTCGAGACCCCGACTCTTCAAACCCATTTTGTAATGTGATATCCGTAGGTGTTCCCGTGATGATTTACTCCGAAGTCCTTCCTGAAGCAGAGATTGACTCAAAGTGGCAGGAAATTAATATGGACTTCATTACAGGGTTGCCCCTGTAGACGTCGATAGTATGACTCGATTTGGGTGATTGTGTGGACAGGTTATCAAGGCACTCATTTCTTACCGCAAACTACCACAACGTAGGATTATACCAAATTTGAACATTTGGGAGTTAGTTCGATTGCATGGAGTACCTTGTCCATCATATCAGATAGAGGTACCAGTTTACCTTGCAATTTTGGAAGTTGCTTCTGAGAAGGACTTGGTAATCAAGCTGCTTAGTACAGCTTCACCCATGCATGGATGGTCAGGACGAGAGGACCATTCAAACTCTCGAGGATATGTTGAGAGTATGTGTGATTGATCAAGGGTATTTGGGATGATCATCTACTCTCTCATTGAGTTTGCATATAACAACAACTACCATTCCATAATTCAGATGGCTCCGTTTGAGGCTCTTTATGGGCGGAGATATACTGCCCTATTGGTTGGTTTGAAGTAGGTGAAGCTACTGATAGTGCCACCCGGGCCCCATGAGGCTTTGGAGAAAGTTCATCTTATAAGGGAAAGGCTGAAACAACTCAGAGTCGTCAAAAGTCCTATGCGGAAGTGAGGAGGAGGGAACTTGAATTTGAAGTTGAAGATCTAGTGTTTCTAAAGGTGTCCCCATGAAGGAGTAATGAGGCTTGGAAAGAAAGGGAAGATTAGTCCTCATATGTTGGCCCATACAAGATTTGTAGAGACGTGTTGGCAAGGTGGTTCAGGGGTTGGAGTTGCCCTCAGAGTTGGCTCAGTACATCCAGCTTTCCAGGCGTTTCACTCCTTGAAGAAGTGCATCGGTGACCCGACTTTGGCTGTTCTAAAGGAGAGCGTAGGTTTGAAGGATAGCATTATCTATGAGGAGGTACCAATTGAGGTCCTTGATCATCAGATTTGGAAGAGGAACAAAGAGGTAGCCAGTAAACATTTGTGGAAGAATCATCATGTTGAGGGAGACATGGGAAGCCGGCGTATATGACTGCTAGATACCCGCATCTTTTCCCTCCTAGCTCAGTCTAGGCTTGAGGCATCATTTCCTCCTAGTACTCTATTCAGTTTCATGTCTAGTTCATGTATCCTAGTTTCTTTCATGTTAGTGCATGTATCCTAGTTTCTTTCATGTTAGTGCATGTATGTGTGGTTCATTAATTCAATTCAATCATGGCTTTAGTTCGTGAGTCACTACTCCGCTGCCAAATTTCCTGTATGTTTAGTATTTGAGACACGCCCATTCTGCACTTTCAGCATGTTTATCAACATTCGAGGATGAACATTCCTAAGGGGAGATATTGTAATACCCCAAAGTCCCCATGATCGCACCCGAGGGTTCAAGCGGAGAAAATAGGAAAATATTGCCCAAGTCATAGGACGAGTTTTCCAGTGACATAAGACTTCACGAGTAATGAAGTGACTCAGAAGTGGAGGTTGATTGGTGGTAACTCTTGGTAGTCACAAGTCGTGGAATTCCTAATGACTCGTGAAGCTGGGTCGTGATCGCAGGTTCCGAGTTGAAGTGGAATTCTGGCAGAAGACTTAACGGATTAAGTCTGCGAGTCATCCAGTACCTCACACATTTTGAGGTCACTTGTGAGAACTGGCAGCCAAATTTCCTACATCTTCATTAAGGTGTTTTCGTGATTCTAAGCTCCTAGGTCCTAAACTACATCGTTTTAATCTCTATTAGAAGGGTTTTAAGAGTGCTTAACCTATCCTAAGCCATTCTATTCCATGCATGCAAGATTAGAGTTCTCCATTGGAGATCAAGCTTGAGAATCCCCTTAGTTCTTCCCCAAATATCTTGGGCATTCAAGGAAGGGTGTGAAATCAAATTTACCTGTGTATGTGGGCTATGAATGGAGTTTCTTCACTCATTCCCAAATCCCTTCTCAATTCATAAATTCAAAGCGTGTGGTCTCCATGGGGTTTTAACCCAATCTATGAAATTCTCTATGATTCAATCATGGGTCAATTCTCTTCATGTTTCTAATGATACAAGATTCATAGGCATGTTTTATAATTATTTGGATTACAATTTATGATTTCGAAGTTTTAAAAATATGATGCCCAATTATGCAAGCTTCATGAAAAGTTCAGATTATGATCTATGTTTTCAAGCATTATGAGGTGTCTAGTATGAAAGTATGAATATGATTTACCCGCATGTATCCATGATTGACTATCAAGTCTATTTCATATGTTAAAGCTTGGGCAAGCCCACATGATCTCGAGTATGTTTCATGAATTAGCTCTATTTATATGATACTAGCTACTACATGGTTTTGGAGTCTTGACTCCCACTTTTCAGCTTGGGGTATGTTTTGAGCCAAGGCTCCTTATATTTAGATTTCAAACTATGTATATAATTTCATGATGGGCTTCATCGAAAGACGATGGGTTCAGCTTCATTGAAAAACAATGGAGAGCATATGCATGTTTTTATTGTAGTATCTAGCACCGAGTGTGCTAGGGTTCAGAAACCCCGAGCCTTAAACTACATGCCAATGTAGGTTATTCATTCACAAATCTCCTTGTGAGCTTCCCCCACCTGAGGATCTCAGCTTGATACCAATATCATGGTAGTTCCCTTAGCCTTGGCAAGGCTTTGATGTCTCCGCCCACTTGAGTGTAATACTGGGATTACCTAAGCCTATCATGATTATGTTAAGGGATGACGAGTCTCCCCATTTTTCCTCGTGATTTTAGTTATGCATGTTTGTTAGTTGAGACGATGTTTTCAATAGGTTTGACCACTGTTTAGTTTATCAGCTACTTATGTTCAATGGCCAAACTTTGGTCATTCATTTCAGTAATGCAGTTCAGGGGCTTATGGTTAATCATGTTTTCAAGATATCGTAAAGATGCAGTCCTTACTCTCATAGATCTTATGTAATGATATGATTCATTTTATGCATGTTTTCAATTATACTTACTTAACTAAGTATTGAACGTATACCTATGTTGTATCGCTTTCATGATATAGGCTCGACACTCCTATTCACCCCCGGTTAGCAGGACTCTGAGCCAACTGGGTGCTCCAGCTTGGTGATTCCTCATCCTTCAAGGACTCCCGCTAGCTTGTTATTATCATCTTTCGCTCTGTGTGACTTGTAGTGAGCTAGTTGGGGGTAAGCTTTCATCGTGTCGTCGCATGTTAGAGGCTTTACATGGTGTTGTATTCAATTTTTGGATTTAGTGTTTTGCCTCTATTGTTTAGATGCTTTAATGATGGGACTTCCGCTATTTCAGAATTTAGTTATTTCCGCCTTGTTTATGTTGAGTTAGTTATCATGTTCATTCCATGGGTCGACTGGGAGCCATTTGTGGTTCTAGATTCGTGGTCTCGATCCGAGCCCATGTTCGGGTCATGACAAATAGGTTACCTACATTTCCTGACCATAAAGAGCCTCAAATGGAGAAATTTGAATGTTGGAGTGATAATCAAGTATTGTGGGCAAACTCGATGAGAGAGGCAAGGATGTCACGACCCGAGCCGAGACCCCAAACCGAGACACAGGATCTAGAACCACCACTGACTCTAAGCTAACCTATGGTATATACATAGCATGGCTTAAGGGCATAATTATGGAATTTAAATATAAGCATGGATAAGTGGAAGTTCAACATCATAAAGCGGTAAACAACGCCGAGCCACAAAGCCGAACATGTTAAGTCTATGTCTATAAAGCCTCTACTATTCGATGAGATGTTGCACAAGCCCTAGCTAACTCCAAGTCTCTGAAAGAAAAGAAAAACATAACAAGCATAACCGATAGATGTCCCTAAAAGCATGAGGACTCCACCAAGCGGGATGGAGCTTTAACCGAGTGAGAGCGAGCTATCGACGCCCAGATCGGGATGGATCACTCTAACTCCATATCATAAGCCGATATAGCATAGAGTATGCGGTCAGTACTGGAATGTATTCATTATGTAGAGAAAGTAAGAACATTCTAGTAAAATGATAGTATAAAATCATGCATATAAATCAAAAGAATCTGGAGAGTAGGGACAACATGCTTTAAGCCATAAACTAAGTATATATAGCATAAGCTATTCATCGTTAATCTAAAACATAATGACCCAAGATTTTAGAATTTGAAATCATATAACTTATCATGCTTGAAATCATAAATGAAAGCTCGTTAACTAATCAGTGGGTCAAGTATGTTATAAAATACATAATATCATAAGTCATGAACATGAGTAACTAAAACATGAGGAACAAAGTGGGAGATTCTTATAACCGAGATACCATGTGAGCATACATGAGCCTCACTCTAAATCCATAGTCGGGAGGATGTTCTGTACCTTTCCAAGGGTAGAACCATGAAAAAAGGCATGATATCACTGTGGGTGGCCTATACAGCATGGGAGACACTCGTGGATGACCCTTATCATGGCTACGTTGGCACGTAGTTCCAGACATGGATGCGCTAGAACCCCGGCCCTCTTGGTGTTAAATACTACCCAAAACATATATATTTTTCTCATATCATAATCATGAAACACGGAAGCATATGGTATTCAGTTGAGATGGAGATTCATAACATGCTTGAGATACATGAACTAGCCATAAAATAGACCCGTGAGTTAGCCATAATCATAAATTTTATATTCATGAAAAGCCATGGAACACTTGAGGAAATCATCATAATTCTAAAATCCATAAATTCACGAAGGTTTCTTGAGAAAATCATGCATCATGATCATAAAACATAATTTAATTCATCATACTTCAAATCATTGACTCATAAGCTTAATTTCATAAATCATGCATAATAGCTACATAGTTTTCATAAAACTTGAAATCATAAATACATAATTAAATTGGGAATAAAATCCGCCCCATTGGACTTAAATCAATAATATAATTTGACTCATGGACATAGCATGGATATTTGCATGGAATTGGGTTAAAACCCAAAATTTCAATACACTTATTCGGAGACTTGAATCCACATTAAAGAAGAAATTGGGCATGAGGGTGGAAGAATTCCCCACCATGGCCCTACATACCTCGGCAACCGATTAAGCTGTTTGAAATCCTAAGAGAATTAAGGAAGAAATTGAGGTAAAAATCTATCTTGATCTTGGAAGAGGATTTCAATTCAAAGCATGAATGAGAGCATAATGACTTAGGCTAGATTAAACTCTCTTAAAACACTCTTTTAGAAGCTTAAAATGATGTAGTTTAAGAGTTAGGAACTTAGGAATTATGAAAACACCCCACGATCCGACTATGAATAGGACAACTGTTAGTCCCACGAGTGACCTAATGACTCGTTAGGCTGCATGATGGCTCGTCACCTTCTCGTCGCCACTAGCAAGAATTCTAACTTCCGATCTTGATTTGGCGCTCCACTTAACGAATCATCTGCTACACTTAATAATTACTTCATCATCATCATTACCCTCTGAATCTCGAGTTTTCAAGAATTCATCATATGAAACAAGACACCTAGTGACCCGTTAGGTACCACAACTTGCCACCCCTTGTTACTACTACCGAATCTTTCCCATCCTTCACCCTTTTCTCCGCATTAACGTAATCCCTTTGATGATTCGGGGTAAGTGGAACCAAAATCATCCCTCAACTCGTTATATCTCCTAGAAATAAAACATTTTACCAACTCATGCACACACAATGGGTCACTCAATGACTTCTGCTGTCATAACAAGTCATTCAATGACTCGCTTCGTGACATGGTGCACCTCGTTTCCATTTTGAACCTGCGTATGATATTAGGACTTGGGGTGTTACAAGTGATCATCCTAACTACCCTTAAAATTGAGAACACACGCTATCAACATGTCATCAAGAGCTTCACTGGTCCGCTCGGCCACTATCGCCTACGTGGTGAAAAGTTGTGCTAAGCTTCACCAAGGTAACAAGGACCTTTTGAATGACCAAAACTCAGAGGTGAATTGAGTACCCAATCTAAGATGATGGTCAAAGGAACTCATGCAATTGAACCAACTTCTTGAATGTACAATTTACATAATCCTCCACTGAATTCGTAGTTTGATCGATAGGAAATAGGCCGATTTGGTCAACTTGTCCACAATCACCCATATAGAGTCATGATACTCTGTGTGTACCAGGCAAGCCTATAATAAGGTACATATTAATCTCTTCCCCATTCTAAGTAGGAATGTTGATATCCTGAAGCATACCCCAGGTCTTTGATGCTCAACATTCACCTGTTGGCAATTCTGGCACTTGGCCACAAACTCCGCTGCACATCTTCATGTCATTCCACCAATAGATTTCCGTAGATCACTTGGAGCATCTTGGTGGCACTCTGGATGGATAGAGTACTGAGATCCATGAGTCTCACTCAACACTCTTTCAAGTCATCTATAGCTGACATAATCGGCTCTAATATCGAAGTACACCATCTCCCTTGGGAGAAGACCTCCACCTTCCCCCGATCGCATCGTCCATTAACTTCACTCAGTATAGATCCTCATCTTGCTCATACCAATGAAGATTCTGATCCATTTTGGACAATAACACCATCATTCATCTAATTAAGGTAATCCCTAAAAGAGCATGCCTATGGACATCCTTCACCAACTCCTTTCTCCCATCCTCGACATGAGATGCACTCTCCATGGAAAGCTTCCATTGAGAGTCCTGCCACTACATTGGCTTGCTCGATGATAAAGGAAACTCATGTCACAATCCTTGAGAAGCCTCTAACCTTTCTCCTTTGCCCCAAATTTAGGTCCTTTCTAAGTAAACACATAATGAAGGAAACTTTGTATTCATGAATACATCCACATGCACCCCATACAAATAGTGCCTCCAAATCATCAAGGCAAATTCCACCGCTGCCAATTCTAGGTCATGCATCGGATAATTCTCTCATGAGTCTTAAGCCGGCTCTAAAGGGCATACGATGACCTTACCAAGCTGCATCAACACACAACCAAGACCAACCCTACAGGCATCACAATACACAAGGAAGCCATCCATGCCCTCAGGTAGGGCCGCGCATTGCGGCTGAAGTGAGTTGAGTCTGACTTTAAAACTTCTTTTCACAAGCATCCGACCACTCAAAATTTGACCTTTTCGGTCAACTTAGTCAATGGTGCTGCAATGCATGAAAATCCTCTACGGACCTCCTGTAGTAGCCAGCTAAACCCAAAAAGTTCCTAATTTCTGTAAGACTGATGTGTCTAGGCCAATTCTTCACCACTTCTATATTTTGCGAGTCCACCTAAACACCCTCACTAGACACCACATAATCAAAAGTGCTAATGAAGTTCAGCCAAAACTCACACTTGCTGAATTTAGCAAACAGCTGGCGATCCTTGGAAATCTGCAACACAATCCTCAAATGAGCAAAGATGCTCCTCCTCGATCCGAGAGTATATGAGAACATTCTATGAAAACGGTCACGAACATATCAAAATACTACTTGAACACCCCGTTCATCAAGTCCATAAAAGTTACATGAGATTTCATTCCAAAAGACATAACTACGTGAACTCATAATGACCACACTCAACTTTAAGGCTATCTTTGGGATGTCACTCCCTAACTCAGCTACAGGAGAATGATTTGAGGTCTATCTTTGAAAATCACATAGCACCCTAAAACTGGTCAAACAGGTCATCAATGGTGGAGGGGATACTTATTCTGATTGCACCTTGTTCAACTGTTGATAATTGGATGCACATCCAAAGGAACCATCCTTCTTCGGCACAAGAGAACCGAGCACCCCATGGGGACTTACTAGGCTAATGGAACTCTTATCTAAGAGATACTTCAGCTGCTCTTTTCAACTCATTTAGCTTGATTGGAGCCATTCTGTAAGGAGGAATAGATATGGCCGTTATCATGGTGAATGTCATTCAAGTCAATCTCCCGTCGGAAGAGATTCCTGGTAGATCATTTTGGGAACATATTCGTATTACTCACTCTACAACAGAACCGACTAAAGAGTTGGGGTCTTGGATTGTAGCATCCTTAACCCAAATTAGATGTACACACAACTTTAGAGATCATCTTCCTGGCCTTGGGGCAGGAAACAAAGCTTCCTACGTGCACAATCAATCACCTTTCCACTCTAGGGATCGTTCACTCGAAATCAACTCGGGCCGTACGGGCCCAACAATTGACTAAGACATAACAAGCATGTAACCAATCTATATCGAATATAATATCGAAATCGATCATATGTAACTCCACCAAGTTAGTTTAGGTGACTTTCTAAAGAATCGTGATAGGGTAATTTTTGGTATATCCGTTCTAGCTAAAACTAATCACCGATGGGAGTAAGACTGAGAAGGGTTCTGAAAAATTTCAGACTGGACTCGAAACTCACAACAATATGAGGATTCATGAAAGACAAAGTAGCCCTTGATCTAACAATATATGGAAAATATATTCACAGTAAATACCGGTGGCTGCGCCTATTGAACAGCATCGGTGACTCCCTGCACTCAGCTGGTGGAAGAAAAAAAGAACCACTGAGCGCGAGTTCGCTCATGTAACAGAGAGGAAATTCTTGCTGAGAGGAGGAGCTGTCAGAAGTAGCTGAAGTGGTAGTTAGCACAATCTCAGAGTCACAATTTTTTAAATGGGTTTGAAAGATGGTCCTATGAGTATAGGTTCTAGCTTCTCCATGCATCAAAAACTATTGAAATGAAATCCAGTATCGTTCCTATGTTTCACATATTTCCTTACTAGAATGCTATGTCACTTGAGAGTTCTTTATTCTTAGAGTCTTGGCTGCTGCCTTCTTACTTCTTATGGTCTGATGAATGCTGGTCAGGACGAGGAAGTTGAAGCTAATAATCTCTCTGAAAGAACTGAGGCATCTCACCATTGAACTTTCTGATTTTAAAAGCGCCTATATTCATACCTGGGCCCTTGCCTTCTCTCCTTCTCCTTTATCCGCTCCACTCTATCTTCTAGGCATATCTAATTAGCCTAGAGAAATCTATATCATTGTTCAATATTGTGGTCCTACACTCTGACAATGAATCCGCCACTCTATTCACAAACTTGCTCATACGATCTCTTAGATCAACAACCATCTCTTGTGCGTACTTTGATACCGGGTAAACTCCAAGGCATACTCCCGACAATCATGTTGTTCGCTCGATTAATGAACTCAACCGCTTCACCTCCCTCCACTCTCGTGGAAAGAACCTGGTCCAAGAAAGCGGTAACAAACTTATCCCAACCTGATTGGAACAACCACCAACTCCCCTACTCTTCCACTAACAAAACCATATAAGAGCCACCCGCTTCACTGGATAGGAGTCTAAGTCTCACTTCCCAGTCACTCCCATAACTGCGATCTTCTAAACCTCTATAAACTCATATGGGTCCTCATCCACCTTAAACACAAGAAACTCGTGGGGATTCATCCTGAGAAAGTCTCGCAGCCTTGCCTCCACCGCATTCTATTTTAGAGAACATGGCTGCTTCCTACCGGTTGACTCGGCTATCATAGCTCGAGTTGGACATCTGGAAAATGGCCCTAAACTCGTACGCAACTCCGCTTCGGCAAGGGATCCACTGGATGGTGGGGCTAGCTGATGCCCATCTCCAGCTGCTATTGCCATGGCCATTTTTGTTGTCATTTCTTCTTCTGTTGACTTAGTGTGTAGGCCTATTTCTAAAAACGCATATAGAAAGAGTTAGAGGAATATAGAGAGGTACTCCATCGCATGACAAAGATCATGAAAGAAGGGAACTTTCCTAAACGTCTCATAGACTCTTCCCCGTAAGTGCCGCATTTCACACTCATGGAAAAGAATCTACTTAACACGGTTTTCGACTCCCGGGACACACCTAAACCTTAGCTCGATACTAAGTTTGTCATGACCCAAGTCGAGACCCCTGATCGAGACACGAGACCTATAACCATGAATTGCTCCAAGCTAATCCCATGGTATTTACATAGCATAATAAGAACCTTAATAAGAAGAAATAAAAGAAGTAACATGACATAAGCGGAAGTCTTATATCATAAGGATAAAAATATAAACTCAAATCAACAATGTCGAACTGTCTATACATGATTATTTGAAAAGCCTCTACTACTAAGTGACGAGCGCCGGAGGACACAATTCTAACTAGCTCACTAGTCTAAAACAGAAAGACATGATCTAAACATAAAGCTGATAACATCCTCGGAGAATGAGGACTCACTCAAGAGAGAAAAGAGTTGACTAATCGAGCGAACTATCGGTGGGACGGAGATGGAGCACCCGAACCTATAATCATGAGATGATATAGCATAGAGTATGTGGCCGTACTTTAAATGAACTTAGTATGTAAGGTAAGTAAAACATGGTAGTAAAACATTAGTGCAAAATTAGGAATGTAAATTATGATAGATCATGAGAGTAAGGGAAACATGTTAAAAGCCATATATCTCAAGTGGTATATAATCATAAGTTATTCATCGTGATTCTCAACATAATGACCCAAGGATTAGAAATAGAATTCATATATGTGTTTCAATGCTTGAAATCATAAATTTAAAATTTAAATTTGTCTTTTTAATATTTTTAAGAAAAACAAATATAACATGATATCATAAGTCATGAACGTGAGTAACTAAAAAGATGAGAAACAATGTGGAGGCAAAGTTTCATCATAATCGACACTATCACGATAGAGCCACGTGATGCCCCAACTATCTCGCTCAAGTGGGCAGATCTGTTCTAAGCCATCGTGGAAAAGAACGATGAAGGTGTGATATCACTTATGTGACCTTGGGTGGGGAAAACACTCTCTTGAGATGTCCCATATAAGAATATATACCTATGGTGGCACGTGTGTAGTTATGAGACCGGGATCCTTCGAATCCCTAGCCTACTTCGGTGCTAGATACTACCAAAACATGAATATTTTCTCATAATTATGTTTCTAAATATAAACTTGAATCATTTACTTAGAGGTTTGACTCCAAGCATTCCTTCAAACTAATGATATAAGCCTTGGCTAAAATCATGATAAAGCATACTTGACTTTACATGGGCTTGCCCAAATCGTGAAATCATACATACTTGAAATAAGCTTCATAATTAAAAATCATAGAATCAAGGTCCCAAGTATTTTTAATCATTGATGCATATCACTTGGATAATATCATGGACTCGCTAAGCTTTGAAATTCATAATCATGGCTAATAGGGCATAATCTTTCATAAACTTGAAATCATGAATTCGTGAGTGAATTAAGAGTCAAAATTTCCCTAGTAGCAATAAAACATCGATTGAAACATGATAGGATTACATCTGTAGAGATAGCATAGAAGATTTCATAAAATTGCAAAACTCTTAAATTCAATTTGACATGCTTAGAGACTTGAAATCATAGAATTGTGGTGAAATTAGCATGAGGGTGAGATTTCATTCATAACGCCATACATACTTGGGTAATTGAACTCTAAACTTGTCTTTAAAATCCCAATAAGATTTGAAGAGATTTGAAGAAGAACCCTAGCTTGATCTTTGAGAGGAACTCCAACTATCGCTCAAGGGAATGAATACTCTGCTAAGTTAAACCCTTTAGTCTGACTCCTTAGGAAGCCTAAGACAACATCATTTAGGAGCTAAAAGCCTAGGAATTTACAACACACCTAAAAATGTAATTAAAAAGCCGACTACCAAGTACCATGGGTCGTAATTGGCCAAGTCGTGTCACCTTACCACAACTCGTGGTTTCCTTTCGTTACTTGCCAGCCAAAAACCTATGGTTCTTTAATTCATACCATGAGTGCCCACTATGTCTCATCCCACCATACCAAGAGTCTTCCTATAACTCATGGTCAATGGTCAGTCCTAGCACATCATCAGAATCTCCATCCTACGACTCACATCACAACCCGTCACACCATACAATGAGTTGCACCTTGACCGTATGTCCAAGACCCGACAACCGCTGGCTTATCATGACTCCAACCCATGACTCATTACATCAACCTATGACTCATTCCATGAGTCGTTATCATTGGTTAGGGAAACTGTTCGCTCACCATGATTCCTCCTTCGACCAAGTATTCATGGAACAACGACTCATATCATGAGTCATTCTAAGAGAAAATTGCAGATTTTTCTCGTTGATTCTCGCTGCAATCCCGAGATCGATTATAGGCACTTTTAAAAGCGTGCAACCTTATAGTGGTAGGCTTTTTTGATTTCCCAATCCTAACTTTATAAAGATCACGAGAGTCAACAAGCTGATCCTTTCCCCCACGTCACATAGAACCTTATTGAACAAGTACACCCCCGATGGTGCAAGGAAGGGTGAACGCTTTGGAATCATCTCTTTTGGGAGTGAGGTTGCTAGCCATGACTGCACTATAATGATGTGACACCTCCATCGTGTACACATCAACAACCTCTACTTTATCAAAACTCCTTCATAAACTTGGCATACCCGGGCATTTGGAGCAAAGCATCGACTCAAACAAAATATTTACGACGACTTGCTTAACATATTAGTGAACTTTTTGGAATTGGTTGTCCTCTTCTTTTTGATCAACCATTGAGGCTAAGAAGGTGGACCATTTAGATTCTTGGCCTTTAGAACTTGGTGCCTCCTTGCCCTCTTCACAATACTCACACTTTGAGGAGGAGTATCTACCTCTTCCTCCTCTACCAACTTCTCATCATCAATAACAATAGGTGCACTTAGCACCCTATCATTCAAAACTTCATCATTTGGTTTTGAACTAATATGCACCTTGGGTTTATCACCCGCATTTATAATTATCTTCCCAATTCTTCGTGACCGTTGCCATGTAGTACCACCCTTTATCAGGTTTGGTATAGTGTCACCATAATATGCCCTTTATTCTAGGATTTATTTGTATGGATAAATGATTCATTTGGGCTTCCAAGCGTGTGATTGAAGCTGAGTGGGAACTTACCATTTGGGAAAGGTTGATACCTCCCCTTTCAATTCCTTAACTCTACTATCGGTTGAATCCACTTTCTTAACACCCTAGCTAGCATCTCTTCAATCTTGGAATTCGCGCATCAATCACACTTGGCTGTGTAGGGACTACATCAGCCTTTGGGAGGAATGTAAGAATTTGAACTGTGGTGGTTGTACCTATACCCTTCTCGTTCGAGCTCACAGTTTCTCCATTGGTTATGCTTTTCTCTTCAGCCTTGGTCCTCTCTATCTCTCCAACTTTGTTTCTTATCATGAGGATGCCATCGGTATCCTTGGCGAGAACCCGCCATTTGGCCCATCATGAAGTGGCATTTTTCAAATCTTTCTTGAGGGAAATCCTCCCCAATGAGTTGTGTCCTAGGCTGAAATACCGTAACACTTTTGGTTCCAGACCCCATAACATGTTTTGCAAGCAATGCTACTTGGGTCATCATTTTAGCCAATATTTCATCTCTTCTTCTCAACTTCGCCGCAATTGGTTTAAGGATGCACAACTTGAGGACACCTCGAAATCTGTAGTGTGCCAAGCATGGTTTGTCTTCGTCATCTTATCCAACAAGGCTTATGCAAGTCTGAATGTCTGGTACATAAGCAAACCACCAACAAGATTATTGGCCACCGACTTATTTATCAAATCAAGGGACCGGTAAAAACTTTGAAGAAGTACCTAATTCAGCATTTCGTGATTTGGGAAAATGGAAACTTTCTTTAAACCTTAGCTACACCTCGTGAATGTGTTCTCCTGTGTTTCCAGTCTGTGATCTTATCACATAGTTGAAGCATCCGAGTGATGTGCCATGATTTTACAAAGACTTTCGACGCTTAAAACCATGAAACTATGCACATTCTCGGGTATATTTATATAGGTATGATGTGTTTTGTGTTTAATGTTGCAGGAAACCAGGTTCGGAAGTGAACTGGGCAAATTAATGTTGAAAACAACTAAAAAGGTGACTGCCAGGCACTTCATGAATCATTGGCAAGAAGCACGACTCGTTGTCAAGGCCGTGGGCAAAGATGAATTCTTTAAGATGCAGAGACAAATGCAGTACCTAAAGAGTTGAGAGAATGACTCGTTACATCTCGTAACAAGTCATGAAGTCAGTCGTGAAGACTGGGAGAGAAAATTGGCTGACAAAGTGACCAGTGAAGATGACGACAGACATAATGATTCATTAGTTGACTAAACGACCTGCCAAGTGTATCACTAGGAACCAACCGTAAGATGCACTACATAGAATTTTGAAAGAGTTAGATTCACGAGGGGCCTAACGACTCGTGCCTGTGCACAACGAGTCGTTAGGTGACCCGTTTCCACAATCGGGTACGATCTTGAGGATGACTATTTCTAGCAAGGCATGACTCGTCAGAGGTTCATCGATTCGTCACATAGCCCGTGGTCACCGCCGACCTGGTTTCCGCTTTTTAGTTAGGAAAAGGTTTTTGAACTATAAATACACCGTTTTAGGTTTATTTTTTTAGGGAAGTCTATTATTAATATTTTTCTGCATAGGATTTTGGTGTTGTACTATTACTCTTGGTCAAGAAAAACCATTTACAATTTTGTTCTTGAATTTGAGGATCAAAAGCAACATTGGAATTTATTCATCAACTTTGGAGTTTTATTCAATGTACTTGGTTTTCTTCTATGATAATTTGTAAGTTGCAATTATGATTTATTCAATATTTGGTGATTGTGATCATATAACCATGAGTAGCTAAACCCATAACTAGGGTTGTGGGAACGAAGAAGATTTAACACACCTAGTTGAAATAGCTAGCGTGATTCTTGAACGGGACAAGGGATTAACAACGGAGATTTGAGGCTATCAACCCTCATCTAATAGCTTGAATTTGTTCGGAGATAGCTAATTCGATATTAAGGGTAAGGTCAACTAAAAGTACACCCGTATACGACCAAGTTGTTCGGTGATAATCATCAGGATAGGGGACCAACCATTTAGGTGAACCTAACTTACCAATATTTCATGTTAAACACCGGAATAGATCACTAGTGTACAATTTTTGTGGTTATGAAATCTTGGGGAACACAATCCTAGTCAAGTTGTTAATTGAATACAACTGAATTTGATATAAGCATTTAGTAGTTTTACTTTGTTTATTATTCTATTTCTTTCCCCTAGGAAATAAGTAACCTAATAGTAGCAATATTCTGATTAACTTAAGTTCTTTTCATCTTCCCCGTGGGGTCGACTCAAACCTTGTTGGTTCTATATTTGACATCGACCGTTTTATATCTCAATTGTGAGGTGTGTAATTTGGGAGACATCATATTTTGGCGCAGCTTGCCGGGGACTACGACTAAGGCTTTTGTTAATTGTGTTTGCTTTTACTATTGGTTCTTATTTCCTTTATTTTTCTTTGCTATTTCGGTTGCTTAACAGGTCTTAGGTTTGTGCATGTCCGATACTAGGAGCCAAGGACATCCCCTGGTTCCAATTGATCACGAACTTGAGCGTGTGTAATAAACCTGGAAAGAATTGCCAACATCCAAGAGAAGGAAATCAGGTGGACCAAGCCATAGCAAGAATGTTGGCTGAAGAGCAAGCCTGGGCTAGAGACGAGTTAGTTAGAGTTGTTGAAGAGCAACATCTAGCTGCAGAAGCAGAACGAGCTAGACGACACAGAGTTCCAGAACACCAGGGAGACACTGGTATTTTACGAGGAGGATAATGCCGATATAGACGTAAGCCTGCCAATCGAGCTATAGTATCTTCCTCCTTTTCTCAAGCCGAGGGAAAAGTTTGACATTACCAAGGCAATGATCCAACTTCTCAATATGAAGGGAATATTTGCGAGTCATGCATCTGGATGATGCTCATGCTCACTTGACAAATTTTGTGGGTATACGTAATCGTACTCGAGATTATTTCCATTCTCACTTATAGGGAGTGAGGCAATGATATGGTTGGTCGAGTTGCCGAATGATTCAATCAATACTTGGTGGAACTTAAGAGATTTTTTGAAATATTCTTCCCACTCATCCAAAGAATTGCAGTTAAAAAGATGAAATATATAACTTACAATTCCAATGCGGAGGCACTTCACGAGACTCGCTATGTTTCAACAAAAAGCTCAAAAGGGTGCCAAATCATAGATTCGGATGATACATTGCCGAGATATTTTATAGGTCTCTGAATTCCAAATACCAAGGCGTGGATGATACCGTCTCCGCAGGAACCTTTATGAGCCACACTTATGCATAGGCCGCGGAGTTTGCCAGATTGATCAACAAACCAAATCTGAGCTTGGCACACGAGCTGCGATTCTAACCGGTTCTTATGCGGTTGGTATTTGTAAAGAGGAGAAAAGATTAGGAGCGTGATCAAGTGATACAGAGATAAAGACTACTATGTTGCTTGCCAAGCACTTGATGGGAGTCTGAAAGCAGAAAGTGAATGTTGTGGGTTCTTAGGAAAGGCCCCGAGAAATTATGGATGTGAATCAGATCAAGAAGAAGCTAATTATTTAAATGATCAGAAGGCGGGTTTCTGGACCAATACCTGGCGTATGACCAAGACTCTTGGTGTCAAGTACAAGGGAACCAAGGTCGGAACTTTTAAAAAGATAATAATTTACAACCGGGGCCAATACCGAGATAATGGAGACTAGAAGAAGCAGGAGTTCAAAACAATAGCGGTCTGTATGTTCCCCCAAGAAACCATGAGCCAGAGTCCAGTGTTCAAGGGGTTATACATGCTATCCTTACCAAGTATGGAGACAACAGATGGCTATTTTAAGGAGCTCTACACTGATATTTTTGGCTTAAATAAAAAGGTAGAGTCAAATGCCTATGGCGAATGTGAAGATTGAGTAAAGAGATGAGTCAGATGTCTGGTGCGATGAATCAGAGTGCGGTAAAGGCACACTTCCCAGCAACACAAAGGAAAATTCAAAAATGAAAGTATTTCATGGCGGTCACTACTAGGAGCGAAGGCAATCAGCTTGATCCTCCGCGGCCGGTTGTAATTAAGGAGCCAGAGAAGCTCATATTGATGAATGATGAAAAGTGTAGCAGATTTTTGAAGACCCAAACTTTGGCTGGAGATTCAGATGTGAAAACTATTTCAAGTACGTAAATGAGCAAGGAGCTGCCCATGAGAAGGAGTAGGAGAACAATGAAAACTTTCATCGATCCCTAGACCTCCTCATCCTTATCCACAGCGTTTGAAGAAGAAAGCCGAAGATGGGAAGTATCAAAAATTCTATCTCTATGCTTAAGCATTTGTCGTGTGAACATCCCACAGTTGAGGAACTTGGAGCAGATGCTCGTATATGCCAAATTCATGAAGGACCTCGTCACCAGAAAAGTGATTGTAAGTTTAAAATCAGCGAATTTGCACCACCGTGGCTCCATAACTACGTGTCCTAGCTCGAAGAAGGAAGACCCAAAAAGCTTTTACTATACCTTGCACCATTGGGGATGTCGAGTTTGCAAGGCTGCTGTGACTTGGGAGCTAGCATAAATTTGATGCCACTAGCAAATATTGAAAATTTTAGGCTTGGGAACTCCCACACCGACTACTATGCAGCTACCGATGGCTACCTAACCGTTAAAAGCCGGTGAGATTTTATTTAATGTGTTTGTCAAGGTAGACAAATTTACATTCCCAAATGCATCATAATTTTGGACTCGTGAAGTCAATTCTTGAGGTCCCCATCATTTTAAGGTCCATTCTGCAAATCCGTAGGGGCTCCTAGTAGATGTGGAGGCGGTGCCAGTTAAAATTTAGGTTAAACAAAGAAGAGGTCACCTTCAACATTAGCCGATTAGCTAGTACCACGCAAGGGAATTCAAACATAGTCTCACAAAGATTCGGAGGACGGAGACGAATTACTCCGACGAATCGAGCAATCAAGACGCGCCGTGCCGTGATGTTAAACCAGGAGTTGCATGGGAGGCAACCCACGGAGGTATTTTGGTGATGTCTCGATTAGCCAAAACATCTACTTCGTGTCGCGACATTAAATCAAGCGCTTCTGGGAGGCAACCCAACGTGTAAATGTAAGAAATATGCATTGACATTTGTTGATGGGTGTAAGTAATTAATATATTCTAGTTGGAAACAAAATTTGGAACTTTAGTTCTGGTGCAAAATGTCACGTAACGAGTCATTGTTTGACCTCGATGACTCGTTCAATCAAATCATGAACATAATCAGAGAAAATAGGGGAGCACAGTGACTCAACGATTTGTTTCTCTAAGAAATGAATCGAGGTCCTCCATCATGTACACTGATAAAAGTTAGAATCATAAGGAAAAGGGTGATAACGCCTCACTCAACACTGCCCCAACATGTGCTTATAAAAATGCTGTTTCATCTATCTTATATACTAACAATGTTTCCGCATGTACAATGGCTCCAAGAGGTACAACAAGGAAAGGCCGTGAAAAGAAACAAACACCTGAGCGCAGTTAACCTTCATACCGTAGACTGTGATGATCCGCTGTCCTCTTCCGAAGAGTCAAGTGGTTGAGGAAAAATATGACATATCGAGGAGCAGCTTAGTGAGGAGGTCAACTAGATAGGGCTCAACAAACTTCAAATCTAATAGCTCCCGGGAAGCCGATGCTCCACCGCATGTGTGAGGGATCCGCCACGCATCGATGATAATGCCTAGCTGCAACCGCACTTACCCGAGGCTCCAACAACAGGCAAAACACGTAGAGAGTTGACGAATCACATGCTCAAAGGAGGGACTCTCGATGATGAATTGACAAAGACTTAGAACACATCAAACGCAGAAAAATATAATAGAGATATTTCTCCAAATGAGAAAGGTAATTCGAAGAGGAGAATATATGAGGAGCCATGGCCGATCACTACAAATAAAGATCTTCCGAGAGCTACAAGTAGTATTCATTGGCATGTGCTCGGGTGGTTGACCGAGCCATCGTAGCCAAAGCCCATGCTTAGTCGAGAGTTCTATGTGTTCTATGCACCACACTACAAGATTTGGCATTAGGTGGCCAAGACAGGAAGAAGAGGCTCGCCTTAAATCGTGTTGGTGCGAGAGACTCCTGTGAGATATCTTGAGAGGACAATCTCTAGGATGCTGTATGGGGCTAGATTATCATGCTCCGATGAACACGACCGAGTTCAACCACGTGCCATATGAGCTTAAGAAAGTCAAGACCAAAAGCCAATACTGTAGATTTTTATCTGTATTAATATACTTGGTTGTCTCTGATCATTGCTACAAGAGGTCCGCCGATCAATGGTTGCACAACACAGTAGCCTCGCATAAAGTTAGAAGGCCACACTCAACTTTCAGGCTAAATTTTGGTGGTCACCGGTGCGGCACAAAGAAGTACCAACCAAAGAATGATAACATCCTCTCACCCAATAAAGCAAAAGATTGGTAGACAACATATAAAGGGATATGCCATCAATTTCCTACGGTACATTGGCCGAGGAGAATAGAGAGCGGGCAATCAATGATGGTACTAAGCAATTCCCTTCCCATGTTTGATTGATAGACTCGTCGGAGTTAAAGGTGCCGGAACGCTACCGCTGGATCGAGAATAGTGGTCCGTGAGGATAATGGGAGACGGGGTTAATTCGAGATGGCACAACCCGTATCAACAAAGAAGGACTCGTAGCCGCATCCATTGGAGCGACTAGCAGCGCAAAGCAAAAAGTATTAGCATAGGCATTTTGTGGTGGTATGCGTGACCGATGCCGCATACATCGAGTTGGCGGCTGAGCCTATTGAGGAAAGAGAGACAGTAGCGCCTGAGGCTATAGATGCAGCGGATACCTCCTCACTTGCTAATGTTCCCGAAAGTCATCTTCCACCGCAGCAGCACTCTAGACCACCGCCTGCCCTCCACGAGCCACTATAGCCAGCCTCAAGTTACCTCAGGAGTTTTTAGTTTATATGGCTAGGCGCCTAGCTAAGGCTGAAAAGCAAGAGTTCACACCGCCACAGCAAAGTTCCGATGGAGCATAAAGTCGTGGGTGTCAAAAGAGCTGGAGGCATTGCATGCTTCTATGCTTGGCTGATTGGATGCTTTTGAGAAGAGAATGGAGCGCTGGTACGCTACAGCGTCCGCTGTGGTACTGTAGCTAGGAGCGTCAAAGCTAAGGAAAGTGACTTGGCCGCATGATGTAGCTGCAAACACTCACTCAGCATTTCGTGATAGATGATGAGTTTGAAGAAGAGTTACCATCGATTTTTGATTTTATCAAGGCGGAGCTAGTGGCACATGATAAGTGAAAGAGGCCTCATGAGGAGGAAAGTTTCGGGTTGATGATGCTTCTCTATTCCGTCGGAAAATGAGAGTGGAGTGAGATGGAGAGAGTGTTGCATGTATTGAGAGGGAGAGGCTCGACAGAGAGTCGAGATCGAGGCCATATAGCTCGTGGAAAAGGGACGAGCTCTGTTGGACCTGAAAACATACCGGGTCAAGCCAGTAATGTTGGAGATAATATTGGAGGCGTATCTACACCCTCCACCGACCTGGTAGCTGACACTAAGTCAGCATGCATGTTCCCCTATTTCCCTAGTTTTGTTTGATATATATATGCGTCGAGGACGACGCATGCTTTTCTGATGGGGGTGGGGAGGAGTACCTGCATTCTTTTTGTTGAACATAAACCAATGGTTTTTCTTTTGCTGGATATCGCTTTCCCTAGGGTGTTCCACATCTAGTACAACCGGCACTTTAGGATTTTATTTTTATTTTTTTGTTGTTTTATTTTGTTGTTTCTTTGTGTCGTTTAAGAAAGTTAGGTGAACTGAAGGCAGTCAAGAGCTAAAATTGTTGATTTTTATTGATTTATAAGTTGATACCCCTCCGAAATATTTGTATGTGTATGTTAAAGTTGTTAAATATGACCTTTTTTTGAATCTTTGCCCTGGGTATAGAAATTGTGAACATGTTTACCATTGTATGGCTATACCGAATTAGCAGCTAGTAGAAGTGATGATGTTGGCTTGTGTTATGTAAGGAGTGAGGTTTAATAGCTAAATTCGGCTGTGTGTGTCAAATTAGAACTGTTTGGTCAGTCGTATCGAGACAGAGGATAGGAAATCAGAAAGGATCATAGGTCGTTTTTGATTTAGTTGTTCCACTTTAGCCTTAAAAGACCTACCAAAATGAATAAAAATCCCTTGATCCAAATGTTTGAGCTTAAATCGACCTTTTTTTTTTTGTTTACACCAATTCACCTTCCTGCTTTTATTAATGCATAGAATCTGTTTTAGCCCTGGTCCCTCCTTTTGACATAGAACCTCAACTCGGTGCAACCGCCTAAGTTAAGGGTATTACAGGGTGATTAAGAAGAGTTTGGTGGAATTAAATTTGGGTAATGAAAAAGGAAATGGCGGGCAGTATGCATAATGAAAAGAATGAAAAAATTGTTGTCAAAAGCAAGAAAGAAAATAAAAGAAAAATGTGACATCAATGAAAGCTTGAATAAAGAGAAACCGCATTCGTAGTTGCAAATACAAATAAAAGAAGAAGCAAGTAAAGGGAAAGGGAGAAAATAGGAAAAAAGTGAAAAGTGGAGTCAAGAAGTGTGTAGTGCCAAGGAGGGTTAAGCTACTAATTCCATATGTACCATACCAGCCCGAGCTTGTGTTACAAGCCCAGAAAGTCCTATAGTGATCCCCGGTTATTTTAAAAATTGAGGTATTGAAAGTAAAAGGCAAGCCTATGGTATTACATGCACATAGTTAGAATTTCTTTGTGAGAGCAAGTGAATCTTACCTAGTCCCAAGTGAAATATATCGGATTAATCATATACACATGTGTGAGTATGGGACTTTGAGGTGAGAGCATTTGGTCAACAAATTGCCTCGCAAATTGTCTGGCTCGCGTTGTTATAGATTTATGTACGTGGGTGCAAGTGACAATGTGTTGCCATGTTTTGATTACCTTGTGTCATGGTTGGAAATTTTTTCATATGCATTGTGATTTGAGTTGATATGATGAGGTAAGGAAAATTTTGATTTGATGAGCAAATGTGACTTCCTGCGGAGTTTCCTAGAGTTCTTTCGATTGAAGCGTTGAAGTATTTTAGTTTATTTTATTTTGTTTTTTTTGTTTTTCCATAAGGACAGTAAAAGTTCTAAGTTGAGGTGTTGATGTGCTGTGATTTATGGCACTTTTGACGCTTAAAACCATGAAACTATGCACATTTCGGGTATGTTTATATAGGTATGATGTGTTTTGTGCTTAATGTTGCGTAAAATAAGTTTGGAAGTGAACTAGAAAATTAATATTGAAAACAATTGAAAAGGTGATGAAATTAGGGAACTTCACGAGTCTTTGAAAGAAGCACGACTCGTTGCTGAAGGCGGGCAAAAGATGAATTATGAAGATGTAGAGACAAGATACCCGACGAGTTGAGGGAACGACTTTACATGTGGTAACACTCGTGAAGTCTGGACGTGGTTCATAAGTGTACGGGTCGTGCAAGTAATATAGTGGCTCTTTTTAAGAACTTGAATGTCGAACCCATTGCGGACTGACCCATTCCCCCAACTATCCATTTCTAGTGATCTTAAATACCTAAAGTGTTGGTGATGTATATTTTCGTTTGAAGAATATTTAAGTCTAAGTTTGGGTCAACGAAGTATTCTGAAAGTGCTTAGGAGCAACATAGAGTTAAAACCGATTAATCCTGCGATACTACGATTTGCAATGGAATAAGCATGGACTACTTCAATTGTTATTTCACATAACTGGAATTGCACGCTCATGGTCTTTCGAGCCTCAAACACGGCAGAATCTAGCCTCACCGCATCATTGTGAGCGAGGAGTTTGCACTTTCTATTCAGGCAATCTAGAATTGCGTTGTGGTTTACGGGGAAACGATTAAGAATTTTCGTACGTCTAACCATTTAACTCAACTTAGCCGCACAACTACCTTCTTCGAGTGGTGATGGGACATCCCAAATTGGTCTTTCATAACCCCGTGTGGTAATCCAAGCAAGGTGTTAGGTATATTTCTATCCAAACACGGAACCTCTCCCGAGATTGCTTCATGCTCCCCACATTCTCATGTCCTGACCTAGGTAATGCCTTCTCAAGCCATTTCCTGTAACAAATATGCTTTTATGGTGATCAATCATAAAAAACAACCAACAAATCAATCAAGACGAACAAGCAATCAATCAATAACTCAATTCCAAAACAATATCATAGAATTACAATCATAATTCAAGGCTTCAGCCCAGAGGAAGGGTTCTTGCCATTCATGTTAGTAAAACTAACGTTAATCTACTCCTAATCTACTATTAATCTACTCCTAACTACATACTTACATGAGATCGGTAGATGAGAAGGGAATTTGATAAACCCTAGATGAGTTCTCCCACTTCTCCCTTCACTCCTATGCAATTTTTCTGAATAAAATCATGACACCCTGGAAATAAGAGCTAAGGGTCCTATTTATAGTAAATGGAGAACGTGCATAATTTGGCCTGCCGTGGAACGGCTCCGTGTCACGGAGTGTATCGCGGAGCACCGCCTCCGTGACAGGAGGCATCAAGAAAGCTCACTGAAATCAACCCGAAAAATCGGGCTCGGCAACATCATGCTGCGATGGCAACGTGGCACGCCAGCTGCTTGGGCAGCGCGTCACACCTTGGTCGTGGAGCCACCCTGCCGTGGCACGCTGCCAATGCGTAGGGGCTGTCTTGGGGCAGCCTGCCTGCCGTGGCACGTTGCCGACGCAAGAGTGACGAGCCCGCAAGTGTACGGGTCGCAAGTACATAGCGGCTCTTTTTAAAAACCGGATTATCGAACCCAAGGGACTGGACCCATTCCTCTAACTATCCATTTATAGCGTGAATCTTAAAAACCTAAAGTGTTGGTTATAGACAGCGCTTGAGAATAATTAAGTCTAAGTTTGGGTCAACGTAAATATTCCGAAAGTACTCTTAGAGCAACATAGGGTTAAAACCACTAATCATGCGAGCAATACGATTTGCAATGGAACAAGCATGTGTCCTATCAATTGTCGTCTCCCATAATTAGAATTGAATGTTCAAGGTCTTTCGAGCCTCTTAACACGGCAATCTAGCCTCACCGCATCATTGTGAGTGAGGAGTTTGATTTTCTAGTCGCGGCAATCAATTATGCTGTGGTTTACGGGAAACGATTAGGACTTTCGTACGTCTAACCATTTAACGTTAATCCTCAGCCGCACACTACTTCTTCGGAGTGGTGATGTGACATCCCTGCTGGTCTTTCATAACCCCGTGTCAACCAAGCAAGGTGTTAGGTATGGAGCCATCTAAACACGGAATCTCTCCGAGATTACTTCATGCCCCCACATTCTCATGTCCTGACCTAGGTAATGCCTTCTCAAGCTATTTTCTAAAATATGCTTTTTATGGTGATCAATCATAAAAACAACCAACAAAACAGAATGCAAGATGAAAAAAACAATCAATAACTCAATTCCAAAACAATATCATAGAATTACAATCATAATTCACGGCTTCAACCCTAGAGGAAGGGTTCTTGCCATTCATGTTAGTAAAACTACGTTAATCTACTCCTAATCTACTATTAATCTACTCCTAACTACATACTTATATGAGATTGGTAGATGAGAAGGGAATTTGATGAACCCTAGGTGAGTTCTCCCACTTCTCCCTTCTCTCCTATGCATGTCAATAAAATCGTGACCAAATGAAAATAAGAGCTAAGGGTCCTATTTATAGTAAATGGAGAACGTGTATAATTTTGGCCTGTCGTGGAACGGCTCCGTGTCACGGAGTGTGGTCAAGTGAGCACCGCTCCATGACATGGAGGCATCGCGAAAGCTCACCGAATTCAACCCGAAAATCGCCTTCGGCGTAACTCTTGCTGCGATGGCAACGTGTCACACTGCTTGGGCGCGCCACACTTGTGGTCGCTGGGAGCCACCCTGCCGTGGGCACACCGCCAACGCCAAGCAGGGGGCTGTCTTGGGGCAGCCTGCCTGCCGTGGCACATTGCCGACGTTCGTGTGTTAATGCTTTGGGCCTCCTCTTTGCCGACGTTCGAGTGTTGATTCCTTCTCCAAGTTTCTATTTCACCAATTCATGAATTAGCTCCTCAAAAGTCATCAAACTCCACAAACAAAGCACACCATGTTGTTAAAATACATCTCACTTATATAAAATCACATGAAAATGTATAAAAGAACGTAGACAACACGACTAATTTAAGCTATAAAGCGTATCACGGGACCTATGTTATTTCCCGTGATCACAACCCCACACTTAAAGCCTTGTTCGTCCTCGAACAACCTTTTACATGTCAAGTGCATATGGTGACATTCAATTTAGCAAGATAATTCAAGCTGCTTTGCTATAATGATTACGTAAGATACAAGCTTAAAATAGAACATGCTATGAAATACAACTTTGTTAAAGACTTAACCTCAAGAATCGACTCTCAATTTAAGCAACCCATGTCAATCAACTGATTAAGAAATCCCACATGAATTTTATCCTTCCTTAAACATGCGCCCTCACGGAAAGAGAGTTACCCAATCACACGCAAAACAATTTTACATCACAACATGTGTGGGTATATAAAAAGAATTACACTCACTCTCACAAAGAATCCAATGCTTCATGTCATGACCCATAAGCTTGCCCTTAGTGTTTTACTCCACTAATTTAAGGATGTATGAATGTAAGATCATAGACTTTGTAGGTTGTAATTAACTCGTGTACGTAGGTACTATTATGGCCAGTAATAGTGACTATCTTTCCTAAGCGCTTTTAAATCATCACGCCCTCATGGCGAACTTCCCTTCCCTTACTTCACCTTTTTATCCTTGGTACTTTTCTTTTCCTCTTTTTTGTTTCCTTTTTATTTAGGCACTTTTGACTTGTCGTGTATGAGCCCTATGAATAATTTTCATTACTCTGTTTTCTTACTCCAATAATCAACCATTTTTCACACAAGTGCACCTTTGACCTTTTCTCAACTTTTACAACTTGCTACTTTTCCCCTTTCTTTTCATTCTCCTCACTCCTTTACTCTTCCGCATTTTTCTTCTCCCGCCGCTTAGGAGCTTTTGGGTCAAATTCGTTAATGAAAGAAACGGTTTAGGGCTTATGTTGCAGCTATCAAAGAATAGGCTCAAGGCTCAACGGGGCTAACTAGGATTAATTTTTCATGGTAGGTAAAATGAGGGATAAAATTGGGTTAATTCAAAGAAATGCCTAAATCATCTCCTACAATTCACATCCTTCATTTCGCTTCATACACACCAGGCAAGTTCTAGACAATCCACAATAGCATAGAATACTCAAAACCTTACCTCACTGCACATGCTCAATTCAAGACACATTCAGTAGACTCTACTCACCTAATCACAAGAATTCAAAATTAAGCTTCAATTAAATTGAGTCACATTCAAGAGCCTAAGGGTCTCAAACAAAGTTATAAACTGGCATGCTTCAATACTGAAATATACTTGCCTCTCAATCATATACAGCACATAACAAGAACGTCAAGCATCAATTAGCTATGGTTTCAAAACCCGATCTATCGACTCACTTTTCCTCAAGACGGTCGTCATCCATCCATCGTCGGAAAAAGTCCCTCACTATGACTAAAACATTATGTACAGACCAAAAAGGAAAAAAGTGAAACATTAAAATAAAAATAAAAATTTTATTCTTCGGTTCAAAGACCCCGTCGGAAAAGAACCGAAAAGAAAAACCAACGGGTGATGAATTCATGCTTGACTCACAAGGGATTTTTCAAATTTCTCTCATTTTTCCAAACAAGCATTACATTTACCAACAATTTAGCACACAAAATTTTTTGAAATTTTCTCTCGAAATTTCCTCACCCCCACACTCTGGTAAATCATGCTATGTCCCCGTAGCATCACCAATACTTCAAGAGGGCGAAATACTCCTGAGGCCTTTAGGCCCATCTAGTAGCATGTTTTCCACAAATTGCTCGAACGGGTGGTCGACCCCACTTTTCCTTTTCCATGCTTCCTACCTTCCTCCTCCGAGGGTACTCGAGCCTCCTCCACCCGTGCTTAACTTTCCACCAAAAACACAAACAAACAAATTAAAATAACAAAATCAAAACAAAATCAAAATTACAAAGTGTACCTGAGGTACCCTTGCCTCCCAAGCAGCGCCTTATTTCCTTACGTCGTGGCACGACGTGGACTGCCCTTTCAGGACTCCTCATACCTGCCCTCTTCGAGAACCATCTTCTTCTTTTCCGTCGTTGAGAAGTGGAAACAGCCTCCACTGCTCCTCCTTTCTCCAACTTCTTTGGAATTTTCTGCTTAATCAGACTCGGGCTGAACACTTGATATTGCCTGTGGCCGTGCACCTGTGGACCTCCACCCCACACTTATCCTCTCCCAACACACTAACTTGACAAAGGTTTCTCTAGTGGATGGGTTTAGCTATTGGTAGACCCGGAAGATTTCTTCATCCTCGACCCTCATTTTCAGGGGTCTCGTCTTTCAAATCAATCACCGCCCCTCCGGTGGCCAAGAATGGCCGTCCTCTCCATGATTTTCTGCAAGAGCTTCAACATGCTGCTACTATGCCCATCGATCCGCTCTCTATTCTCACGATACTGATGTTGTTGAGGTTGCATAAAATTCTGCTTTGGTTTCCACCTCCCAAGAAGAATCTGGGTGGCCCTGCCAATTTCGTTGGAGTTGTTGCCGAAATTCTGATTGTTCCACAGACATTCCCAAAAAATTGGATCGATTCCTGCATTGGCACCACAAGATTCTGCGTTGTGCCCATTATTACTGACAAATTTCACACCAACTAGAGCTTGCTGAATTGCATTAACCTTTGGCCCTGATAAAGTTGGTGTGCATACCAGTTTATTGAACTGAGTCAACATTTGATGTTGAAACGGCTAACCGTGCTGCCAAGGCATTCAAACCGTCTCGCTTCTCAACCCCGATCTTCTTCCTGCCCCTCTTGATGATTCGCTGTGCCACTCTGGATTTTTTGAGCAATTCTATTCAACAAAGTGTACAACTCGTTATACGTCTTCTCCAAGGCTTCTGCCTGTCTCGCCGCAGTAGCTCCAAGTAGAATTTTTGTATGAGGGTCTAGACTTTCTACAAAGGTATGGGCCAGCACTTCATTTGATTGCTGATGATGGGGACAGTTCCTCAACAATGACTTGAATCTTTCCCAAGCCATATACAAATTTTCATCGCTTCGCTTGAAACTGAGTATCTCACTTCTCAACTTTGCGCCTTGCCCGAAGGAAAGAATCATAAGGAACTTTGCACTGTCATCCATGAAGTAATGGAGTTCGGTAATAGCCTTCAGCTACTTTTTCGTTTCCCAAACAGTGAAAATGGGAAGAGGGTTAAGCGGACATAATCTGTGGACACGCCGGTGGGGACAAACGTGTCACTTATCTCAAGAAAGCTCAGAAGTGCCGCCAAGGGTTCTCATGTGCCATTCCAAAGAACCGACCACTAGAATGTAACAGCTGCACCATATTCTGTTTCACTTCAAAGTTCCCTCCAGGCCTCGCCTACGGATACCAGAGGTCACATTCAAGCCGCTAGTGGGATGGCCACTTCGCGAATCGGTCTAGCTGCCATCGCTTCCGATAACAGTTGTACTTGTCCCGCGGGTGGTTGTTGTTGTACCTTTTCCTGAAGTCTCTTCAGCTTTTGCTCTAGAGCTACTCTCCTTTGCAAATGGATTTGACGTTCAGTTCAAGCAACGGTTTCACAAGCTCTCTTATTTCTAGCGCCGCAGAAACTCCGTCACCCGCAAATAGACAAACTAAGACCAAGTTCTCAACACTTAAGAAAAATTTAAAATCACACAAAAATGAATGAGTTATTAAAACTTCGCCGAGTCCCCGCAACGGCGCCTTAAAACTTGACGAGCCCGCAAGTGTACGGGTCGTGCAAGTAATATAGTGGCTCTTTTTAAGAATCGGATTATCGAACCTATGGGACTGACCCATTCCTCAACTATCCATTTATAGCGTGAATCTTAAATACCTAAAGTGTTATTATAGACATTTTTGTTTGAGAATAATTAAGTCTAAGTTTGGGTCAACGAAATATTCTGAAAGTGCCTGTGGAGCAACATAGGGTTAAACCAATTAATCATGCGATACGACGGTAATGGAACAAGCATGGTCCTATCAATTGTTATTTCACATAATTAGAATTGCATGTTCATGGTCTTTTCGAGCCTCTAAACACGGCACCTAGCCTCACTGCATCATTGTGAGCGAGGGAGTTTAATTCTTTTCTAGCTGCTGGGCAATCAATTATGTTGTGGTTTACGGGGAAACGATTAACTTTCGTGATTGTTTAAACGCATTTAACGCAACTCAGCCGCACACCTACTTCTTCGAGTGGTGATGGTATCCCTGCTGGTCTTTCATAACCCCGTGTGGTGTCAACCAAGCAAGGTGTTAGGCAGGTCCAAACACGGAATCTCTCCTCGAGATTACTTCATGCTCCCCACATTCTCATGTCCCGACCTAGGTAATGCCTTCTCAAGCTATTTCCCAAGCTAACAATATGCTTTTATGGTGATCAATCATGAAAACAACCAACAAAACAGAATGCAAGACGAAAACAACAATCAATAACTCAATTCCAAAACAATATCATAGAATTACAATCATAATTCATGGTTTCAACCCTAGAGAAGGTTCTTGCCATTCATGTTAGTAAAACTACGTTAATCTACTCCTAATCTACTATTAATCTACTCCCAACTACATACTTACATGAGATTGGTAGATGAGAAGGGAATTTGATGAACCCTAGGTGAGTTCTCCACTTCTCCCTTCACTCCTATGCAGTTTTTCCAATAAAATCGTGACCAAATGAAAATAAGAGCTAAGGGTCCTATTTATAGTAAATGGAGAACGTGTATAATTTGGCCTGTCGTGGAACGGCTCCGTGTCACGGAGTGTGTATCATGGAGCACCGCCTCCGTGACACGGAGGCATCGCGAAAGCTCACCGGAATTCAACCCGAAAAATCAGCTTCGGCAATCCCTTGCCGCGATGGCAACGTGTCACGCCGCTTGGGCACAGGCCACACACTTGTGGTCGCGGAGTCCACCCTGCCGGGCACGCCGTCAGCCGCAGGGGGCTGTCTTGGGCAGCCTTGCCTGCCGTGGCACGTTGCCGACGCCGCAGGTGGGCTGTTTTGGGCCTCCTCCCTGCCGACGTCAGTGTGTTGATTCCTTCTCCAAGCTCTATTTCAATTAATTCATGAATTAGCTCCTCAAAAGTCATCAAAAACCTACAAACAAAGGCTAATTCATGTTGGTTAGCACATATCCTCACTTATATATAAAATCACATGAAAATGTATAAAGAACATAGACAGCACGACTAATTTAAGCTATAAAGTATCACGGACTCCTATGCTTCCCGTGATCAGCAGGTGGGCTGTTTTGGGCCTCCTCTTCGCCACCGTTCGCGTGTTGATTCCTTCTCCAAGCCTTACTTCACCAATTCATGAATTAGCTCCTCAAAAGTCATCAAAAACCTACAAAATAAAGGCTAATCATGTTGGTTAGCACATATCTTCACATTTATATAAAATTACATGAAAATGTATCAAATAGCTTAGACAACAGACTAATTTAAGCTATAAAGCCAGATCACTGCCCTATTATTTCCCGTGATCACAACCCCACACTTAAAGCCTTGTTCGGCCCTCGAACAACCCTTTACATATCATGCATATGGAGACTCCCACATAACTAATTTTAGCAAGATAATTCGAGCTACGGCTATAATGATTACGTAAGATACAAGCTTAAAATAGAACATGCTATGTAATACAACTATGTTAAGACTCTTAACCTCAAGAATCGACTCAAACTTCGCAAACTCATGCAAATCAACTGATTAAGAAATCCCACATGAATTTTATCCTTCATTAAACATGTGCCTCACGGAAAGAGAGTTACCCAATACACGCAAAATAATTTTTACATCACAACATGTGTGGGTATATAAAAATAATTACACTCACTGGCCACAAAGAATTCATGCTTCATGTCATGACCCATGCTTGCCCTAGTGTTTTACCTACGAATTTGAGGATGTATGAATGTAAGATCAAGTAGGACTTTGTAGGTTGTAACTTAACTCTCAGGTATAGGTAGGTACTATTGCGGCTTTAATAGTGCACTATCTTTCCTAAGCGCTTTTAATACATCACTCATGGCGAACTCCCTTCCCTTACTTCACCTTTTTATCCTTGATGGTTTTCTTTTCCTCTCTTTTGTTTCCCTTATTTAGGCACTTTGACTTGTCAGTAAGGAGCTCTATGAATAATTTTCATTACTTTGTTTTTTTACTCCTTAACGATGATCAACCACTTTCACACAAGTGCAATCTTTGTCCTTTCTCAACTTCTACAACTTGTTACTTTTCATTTCTTTTCATTCTCCTCACTCCTTTACTCTTTCAGATTTTTCTTCTCCAAGCTTAGGAGCTTTGGGTCAAATTCCAAGGTTAATGAAAGAAACTTGGACAAGCTTATGTTGCAAATTATCAAAGAATAGGCTCAAGGCCCAACGGGGCTAACTAGGATTAATTTTTCAATGTGGTGGTAAATGAGGGATAACAATAAGGTTAATTCAAAGAAATGCCTAAATCATTTCTACAATTCACATCCTTGTCATTTCGTTTTATAAACAGACCAGGCAAGTTCTAGACAATCCACAATAGCATAGAATACACAAGAAATATTACACTCACTGCACATGCTCAATTCAAGACACATTCAGCAGACTCTTACCAGCTAATCACAAGAATTCAAACATTAAGCTTCAATTATACCTGAGTCAAATTCAAGAGCCTAAGTGTCTCAAACAAAGTTATAAACTGGCATGCTTCAACACCGAATATACTTGCATCTTACACTCATATATAGCACATAACAAGAACATCAAGCATCTATTAGCTATGGATTCAACAAACCCGACATCTATCGACTAATTCTTCCTCAAGACGGTCGCTTCAATCATCCATCATCTAAACAAATTCCTAACGATGACTAAAACATTATATACGTACAAAGAAAAAAATTAAAATAAAACTTTATTCTTCGGTTCAAAAACCCCGTCGGAAAAGAACCGAAAACCAACGGGTGATGAATTCATGCTTGACTCACAAAGATTTTTCAAATTTTTCTCATTTTTCCCAACAAGCATTACATTCACCAACAATTTGTTTAGCACAAAATTTGAAATTTCCTGAAATTTTCTCACCCCACACTTAAATCATGCTATGTCCTCGTAGCATCAAATTAACATTTCAAGAGGGCGAGAAATACTCCCCGAGGCCTTTGGCCCAGCTAGTAGCATGTTTTCCACAATTGCACGAGCGGGGTGGTCGGCCCCACACTTTTCCTTTTCTATGCTTCCTACCTTCCTCCTCCGAGGGTACTGCATCTCCCCTCCACCTGTGCCTAACTTCCACCAAAAACACAAACAAACAAAATTAAAATAACAAATCAAAACAAAATCAAAATACAAAGTGTACTTGAGGTACCCTTGCTGCCTCCCAAGCGCCGCCTTATTTTACTCGTGGCACGACGTGGACCGCCCTTTTCATGACACATCTCATACTCGGGTTCTCTTCGAGAACCATCTCCTTCTCTTCTGCTGTTTAGAGGAACAGCCTCCACTCTGTTCCTCCTTTCTCCAACTTCTTCTCCACCAAGTCCTTTATCAGACTTGGGTTGAGGACTTGATACTTCTTTGGCTGCACCCGTGGAATCTTCCACCCCACACTCATCCTCCGCCAACACACTAACTTGACAAAGGTTTCTGTAGTGTGTGGATGGGTTTATTTCTTGGTAGACACGGAAGATTTCTTTTTCTTTATCCTCACCTCATTTTCTCGTGGTCCCTTCTTTTTCAAATCAATCACCGCTTCCTCCCAAGTGGCCAAGAATGGCCGCCCCAAGGTTAGGGGGTACCTGTCATCAACCCGAAATCTAAAACAATAAAATCAATAGGTATAATAAATTTACCTACTTTGATGAGAAGGTCCTCTATGATTCCATCAGTGTCACTCGCGACTTGTCACCTGCAACATCATCAACCTTTGACGGTCTCGGTCTTCCCAAACCTCGTGGTGTTGAATAAAGATAGGGCATTAGATTAACCGTCGCCCTAAATCACACAAAGCTCGGATCACTTTTAAATTTTTACCAATTTGTATGGGGAGGGTAAAGCTCCTAGGTCTTTGAGCTTCTTTGGCATTTGCTCAATACCCTGTGACTGCACTCCTCAGTCAGTGCTACAGTCTGGACGTCTACCAATCTAACTTTGTTCGCCATCACATCCTTCAAGTATTTACTTGGGCATTCCCCGCAAGACATCATCAATAAGAGGAAAACTTATGTGAAGTTCTTTGAAAGTCTCAGAGAACTTTTTGAAACATTCCTCCTCCTTCCTCTTTTTGAATCTCTGAGGGAAGGGTGGTGGTGGTCTTTGTGCTGGCTGCAATGAAGGTTGCGCATTTTGTTGTCCAGCACTCTTATTTGCTCCAAGATCGTGGATGGTCCTGGGTCTAACCAACTCCGGTCGCACCTCTCTTCTCAACTCTTTAGGCACCGCACGCCTAACTCGCCTTTCTCTTCTAAGACCGATGGCATTGATCTCGGCTGGGGGTTGTGGATCTGCATCGCTTGGTAATCCCTCTTGCGGCCTCATGTTTTGAGCAGCTGCTATTTGACCCACTTGTTTTTCAAGATTGCGGGTGGCTACTTGCCGATTCATTAAGTTCATGCCATCTCGCTGATTTTCTGCTAAATGATTTTGGGTCTCCATAATTTTCTGCAGTGTTTCTCACGTGGCTACATTGCCCCTCAATCTGCCTATTCTGCTGAAGGATACTGATGTTGTTGAGGCTGCCAAAATTCTCGCTTTTGGTTTCCACCCCATGAAGAATTCGGGTGGACCTCGCCACTTCGTTGAGCTCAAATTTTGATTCCTTGCACATTTCCAACAAAATTGACTGATTCCGGATTGGCTCACAAGATTCTCGTGTTGTGCCCATTATTACTATTGTACTTCACACCAACTCGAAGCTTGCTGAACCGCATTAACCTGGCCCCGGTAAGCTGGTGCATACTCGCTTATTGAACCGAGTCAACATTTGATGTTGAAACGAAGCTAACCGTGCCGCCAAGATTCAAACCATCTCGCTTCGTCAACCCCCGCTCTTCTTCCTCGCTTTCCCCTCTTGATGATTCGTCATGCCACCGATTTCCTTGTGCAATTCTCCTCAACAAAGTGTAGAACTTATCATATGTCTTCTCCAAGGCTTGCCACCCGATGCATAGTCTAGTAGTATTTTTGTGTGTGGGTCCAGACATTATACAAAGGTATGGGCCAGCACTTCATTTGATTGCTGATGATGGGCAAAGTCTCTCAATAATGACTTGAATCTTTCCTGCCATATACAAGTTCTCAATGCTTCGCTTGAAACTAGTATTTCACCTCAACTTTGCAAGCCTTGCCCTAAGGAAAAATCTGATAAGGAACTTTCTATCCAAGTCATCCCATGAAGTTATGGAGTTCGGTGGCTCAGCCTTCAGCCACTTTTTCGCCTCCCCCAGTGAAAATGGGAGAGGGTCAATCGGACATAGTCTGTGGACACGCTGCGGGGGCCAAACGTGTCACTTATCTCAAGAAAGCTCGTAAGTGCTGTCAAGGGGGTCCTCATGTGCCATTCCAAAGAACCGACCACTAGAATGTAACAGCTGCACCATATTCTGTTTAAGCTCAAAGTTCCCTTCCAGGCTCCGGTTTACGGATACTAGAGGTCACATTCGCCGCTAGTGTGGATTGCCACTTCGCGAACCGGTCTTGCTGCCATTGCTTCCGATGTCAGCTGTGCTTGTCCTGCGGGTGGTTGTTGTTGTACTCTCTTGAAGCCTCTTCAGCTTTTGCTCTAGAGCTACTCTTTCTTGCAAATGGATTTGATGTTCAGGTTCAAGCAACGGTTCCACAAGCTCTCTATTTCTAGCCGCCTCGGCAGACAACCCGTCACCCGCAAATAGACAAACTAAGCCAACACTTAAGGAAAGTCAAAATCACACAAAACGAATAAGTTATTAAAACTTCGCCGAGTCTCCTGCAATGGCGCTAAAATCTTGACGTGCCTGCAAGTGTACGGTCGTAAAAGTAATATAGTGGCTCTTTTAAGGAACCGGAATGTCGAACCCACAGGACTCGGACCCATTCCTCTAACTATCCATTTCTAGTGTGATTCAAATACTCAAAGTGTTGGTGATAGACATTTTCGTTTGAAGAATATTTAAGTTCAAGTTTGGGTCAACGAAGTATTCTCGAAAAGTGCTTAGGAGCAACATAGAGTTAAAAACCGATTAATCCCAAGGAGCACACATTTGCAATGAATAAGCATGGGACTATCAATTGTACATTTCACAATTAGAATTGCATGTTCATGGTCTTTCGAGCCTCTAAACACGGCACCCAGCTCACCGCATCATTGTGAGCAAGGAGTTTAATTTTCAGTCGCGGGCAATCATTATGTTGTGGTTTACGGGAAACGATTAGGGACTTTCGTACGTCTAACCATTTAACTCAACTTAGACGCACAACTACTTCTTTGAGGGTGATGTGACATCCCAAATTGGTCTTTCATAACCCCCCATGTGGTATCCAAGCAAGGTGTTAGGTATATTTCTATCCAAACACTGAACCTCTCCCGAGATTGCTTCCATGCTCCCACATTCTCATGTCCTGACTTAGGTAATGCCTTCTCAAGCTATTTCCTGTTACCAAATATGCTTTTATGGTGATCAATCATAAAAACAACCAACAAATCAGAATGCAAGACGAAAACAAAAATCAATAACTCAATTCCAAAACAATATCATAGAATTACAATCATAATTCATGTCTTCAACCCTAGAGGAAGGGTTCTTGCCATTCATGTTAGTAAAACTAACGTTAATCTACTCCTAATCTACTAATAATCTACTCCTAACAAGCATACTTACATGAGATTGTTAGATGAGAAGTGAATTTGCCAAACCCTAGCTGAGTTCTCCCACTTCTCCCTTCTCTCATGCAGCTTTTCCAATAAAATCGTGACAAATTCTCGGAAATAAGAGCTAAGGGTTCATTTATAGTAAATGGAGAACCTGCATAATTTGGCTCGTCAGAATGGCTCCGTGTCACGGAGTGTATCAGGAGCACTCGCTTCCGTGACACGGAGGCACGCGAAAGCTCACCGGAAATCAACCCGAAATCAGCTCGGCAAAGATCTTGCCGCGATGGCAACGTGGCACGCCGCTTGGGCAGCGCGTCACACCCTTTGGTCACGATTACCTGCCGTGGCACGTTACCAATGTGCAGGTGGGCTGTCTTGGCAGCCTGCTCCGCCGTGGCACGCTAAGCCGACGCTGCTGCAGTGGGCTGTTTCAGCTCTCTCGCCACCGTCAAGGTTATTCCTTCTCTTCCAAGCCTCTACTTCACCAATTCATGACTTAGCTCCTCAAAAGTCATCAAAACCTACAAAACAAAGGCTAATCATGTTGGTTAGCACATATCTTCACATTTATATAAAATTACATGAAAATGTATCAAATAGCTTAGACAACACGACTAATTTAAGCCATAAAGCGTATCACGGGACCTATATTATTTCCCGTGATCAAAGTCAATCGTGAAGACTGGTAGAGAAATTATTGACAAAGTGACTTGTGAAGATGATGACATACATAACGAGTCGTTAGTTGACTAAACGACTTGTTGGAAGATCACTGGAACCAACTATAAGGTGCACCTGGAATTTTGAAAGAGTTAGACCACGAGGGGCTTAACGACTCGTGCCTAGGCACAACGAGTCATTAGGTGACCCGTTGACACAATTGGGTACGATGCTGAGGATGACTATTTGTAGAAAGGCACGACTCATCAGAGGTTCCAATGATTCGTCACCTAGCCCATGGTCACTACCGACCTGGTTTTCAGTTTTAGTTAGGAAAAGGTTTTCTTGGAACTATAAATACACTGTTTAGGTTTATTTTCATAAGGAAGTCTCATATTAATATTTTTCACATAGGATTTTGGTGTTGTACTATTATTCTTGGGTCAAGAAACAAGGTTTACAATTTTGTTCTTTAATTTGAGGATCAAAAGCAACATTGGAATTTATTCATCAACTTTAGAGTTTTATTCAATCTACTTGATTTTCTTCTACGATAATTTGTAAGTTGTAATTATGATTTATTCAATATTTTTTTATAGTGCTCATACAACCATGAGTAGATAAACCCATAACTAGGGTTGTGGGAACCAAGAGTAATTAACACACATAGGTGAAATAGCTAGTGATTCTTGAATGGGGTTTAATGCATGTATTATTTTTCCGTTCATTTTTATTGATTATTAACGGTTGCAAACGTTAGGATTTGCCTTATTTTTACTTACCAGACCAAGGAGGTATAGAATGGGAAAAGGGATTAACAACGGAGATTTGAGGCTATCAACTCTCATCCAATAGCTTGAACTTGTCCGGGGATAGCTAATCCGATATTAAGGGTAAGGGTCAACTAAAAGTACACCCGTATACGGACCAAGTTGCGTGGTGATAATCATCTAGATAGGATATCAACCATTTAGGTGAACCTAACTTATCAATATTATATGTTAAACACCGGAATAGATCACTAGTGTACAAGCCTTGTGGTTATGAAATCTTGGGGAATACAATCCTAGTCAAGTCGTTAATTGAATACAAACTGAATTTGATCTAAGCATTCAGTAGTTTTACATTTGTTTATTATTTTATTTCTTTCCCCCTATAGGAAATAAGCAACTCAATAGTAGAAGCTATTCGCATTAACTTAAGTTATTTCCATATTTCTTGTGGGATCAACCTCAACCTTTGTTGGGTTCTATATTTGACATCGACCGCTTTGTATCTCAATTGCAAGGTTTAATTTTCGCGACATCACCGAGAGGGTGGAAAAAATCTCTCAAAGAACACTTTAGTCAACTCGTTCCAAGATATGATGGATTTGGGAGGCAGCTCCTCCAACCATGTCGAGCCTCTCCCATTAAGGAGAATGGAAATAGCCTTAAGCAGATTGACTCTTAGCTGATGTTAGATATGTTGAATGGTTGACAGATTTTAATGAAGTTCCGAAGTTGCCGATTAGCATCCTTGCTAGCTAGTCCACCAAATGGCTTTTTCATTTGCAAGAGATGTAATATGGTAGTTTTCACATGGAATACGACATTACCTGCCCTTGGTGGTAGGAAAATGGCACCAGCTACATCCTGATCCATGGGCTCATCTTCCACATCCATGAATCCATCCACGCTACTTGCATTGCTAGTGTGGCTCATCTTTGCACTCCAAAGCAATCAACAAACACACAAAATAAAGTAAAAACAACACAAGGAACAAATCAATAAACAACAAATGGAAATCAAATCTCAATCCCTAAGAACAATGTCACTTTCATAATAAACTCTCAATAAAACCCTTCTTTTTAGAAGTGGTGATTGCGGTAGCTGTCAAAATACAAATTCCCAATGAGTGTCGGGGTCGAATCCCACAGAGATTGAGAAGAGATGATCCAAAAGTCATAAATCAACTCAAACTAGCTAGCGTTATGTCTGAACAACATAATGTAAATATTGGGATAAAAGGGAAGCAAGAATCGATATCAAATTGTAAAACAAGCAGGGGCAAGCGACTTGTTGCAATCAATGAGAGGGACTAGGGGTATGCATTTTATGGGGCGTCGGCTTGATAAGGGTTGATTAAAATGTCTTATATTATATTAGAGTATGGAGATGTTGATTATGGCTACACCCTATGTTTCTCAACCAAAAGGATGTGTTTACCTTGGATTTTCTCAAACCCCAAGGCCAATCAACAAACCAACCAACAATGCTTGAGGAAGGGTTAAACTATCTCTAGCCTTAATTCTTTAATGGAGTATGAATATGGGTCTTGACTATCTCTAACTCAAGCCCAAGCATCACACACCATATTCTTCACTACTGAATCCTCACCCAAACCTCACTTCTCTCTTTCAAGCAAAAGCAAGATCTAAAAGCTAAATCAATGTTTTCAACCATCAATTATTGAATTAAAACTTGGAGGAAACAATAGATCCATGCTTACTACTCAAATCTAAGAACAATTCATCAACACCTAAACAAATTTAGACACCCATCATGCACACACACCCCTAGTAAGAAATTTAGCTACCCATAAGTAAAGAGAGAAAAAATTATAAGCATAAGGAATTTCCGGGAAGAGAAAAGAAAAAGACGAAGTCCACCTCAGTTGAGGGTGACGGTGGGGACAGCACTTCCAGGCCCGCAGGATCGCTCGAGAGGATAGAGGCCGAGATGGCCTCCATGCTATCACGACCCAAACATAGACCCGTATCGAGACACGGAACAAGAAACCCTGAGAGGCTCCAAGTTGACCCATGGCATAATCCCAGCATGACACTATCAGAATAACAACTAACAGAACATATAATTGAGCGGAAGCTAACTAAAGAGTCTAATTAAATCCATAAGAACAAATGTAACAAAACTTTGATACAAAGCTGAATTTGTCTATACAAGTTAGAAAGCCTCTACGAAACTGATGAGTTGTTAGGAAAAGCCCCCAGCTAACTCCTAAAGTTTGAAAAAAATTGAAACATAAATGAAATAGAAAACATAGATCGCGTCCTCGAGAGATGAGGACTCACTACAAGCAGCTGAGATAGGAACCGAGCGTACCTAACCACGTGGCTGAGTCTGGCAACCTGAATCTATATCATGGAATGATATATAAAGCATGCGGTTAGTACTATATATGTACCAAGTATGCGGAAAGCGTAAGAAAACTAAACATGCAAGTATACAAAAAGGAAGTAAACTAGATACATCGACATATAATTGAACTGGAATACAACAACCCTACCTAAAATGCATATATATCTACATTAAGCTTTTATTTGAAACATTTACTGAAACATAATTAAATTGATGCGTAAGGGTCATGAACTGTACATATACTAAGAACTGAAGCTGTAATTGATATCATACACTGTACTGACTATCTGTTGATAATTGAGACTGAGTTCTGCTAAATCTGGTTTAAACTGGAGTCTGAAACTATACAGAACTAAGATGAACTGTTATCGTTGACTAAGCTAAGGGAAACATTCTCTGCTATGGATTGTCCCTGATTGACAAAGGGAGACGTTCTCTGCTATGAATACTCCCTAACTAAACTAAGGGAAACATTCTCGACTATTGAGAGTCCCTGATTGAACCAAGGGAAACATTCTCTACTAATGAGAATCCCTTACTAGACTGAGGGAGACATTCTCTGCTAATGAGAACACCTGACTAATCTAAGGGAGACATTCTCTGCTAATGAGAATCCCTAGCAGAACTAAAGGAGACATTGTTTGCTAATAAGAATCTCTTACTAGACTGAGGAAAACATTCTGACTGAATGAGGGGAATATTCTGACTGACTGAGGGAAACATTCGGACTGACTAAGGGAAACATTCTCGGCTATGGAGAGTCCCGATAAACTTTTACATGAAAATACCAATCTGACAATCATTCATATAGTCTAAGCTACTTAAGCTAATCAGAGATCTGGGTGGTCAAGTAGTTACTTCATACTGAATTCATTTAAAATCTGATCAGGGCTACTTTCTACTATCAACAAGTTTGAAAGATCTTAATCATATGCTTTTTTCTCTAAGTTCATAACATTTCAATCCCGATTTCATAGAACGTAGCATATATTCTAGCTTCATGAAGGCTTCATAGGTTCAAGTCATACTTTAAACATATACACCGAAATCATAGTGAAAACATGTACATACTTCACATTCATCAAAGCCCATAAGTTTTGTTTGTGCTTCAACACATATATTACAATATATGTTCTTGATTTGAAAGAACCCATACGATATACATATACTTTAGACATGGATAAAAGTTCATGATAAGAGCATATGAATAATTAACGAAATACCATTTGAAATTCTAGGCTAATTCATGGTGAAAATTATATATTCATGCTATTCCCATATCAAGTACATAATTCGAGATCTTGAAAGTAATTTCATAGCATTTATGGATATTAATCATGATGGGTCTTAGAACTCATGGGAGGCATATCAGAATTCATCCATAAATCAAACACTAGAACATGCTTTTCTAAAAGATCAAAGAATTTGTATTTTAGTATAAAAAATTGGGACACAAGGATGGAAGGAGATCCTTGTTGAGGTCCCACATACCTTATTAGAAGGAATCCCCCACTTAAACTTGAACCTTGAAGCCCTTGAAGAAGCCTTAGGTGATCCTTGAGTCATCAGAGATGAGGAGAAAGAAAACTTACAGATGGTTTTTGAGAGGATGAGGGACTTATTCTAGTGAAAACCCTTTAAAATATCCCATTTATTACTCAAAATGGCATAGTTTAGGAGTTAGGAGCATAGGATTTTACGAAAACACCTTTGGAAATTCGCAGGAAAAATCATACTGCCAGTCCCCACGAGGCACTCCACTAGTCATGGGGTTGACAACAACTCATGGTGTCAAGTCGTGGAATGCACTGGAAATATTCTAAAAAATTCCTCGAACAGATGATGACTGACTTCACGAGTCGTTAGCTGACATAACGACTCGTGACTCCTTTCGTTACCACTAAAGACCAAAATCCTGCTATTCCTTCCCATGACTAACACGACGAGTCGTTACTTGATATGATGACTCGTCCCTTCCCCTCGTTGTCACCACTACCTCAGGACCCCTTTTAATCCTGTCATTCTTCCGACGATCGACGTAACGGGTCGTTGCCTGCCTAATGACTCGTCGGGTCATCCATTGTCACTGAACCACACTTGCACCTCTTGACTGCTTGCCATGAGTCTGACCATGACTCGTTCTGAGGTGAAATATTTGCTTTCCTTCTGAATTCTTTCCTTAAGTCTGGGGTTTGATCTTAGAAACTTATGAGGTGTTACAATATTTCTCCCTCGAGAACATTCATCCTCGAATGTAGGCTAAACATGTTGAAAAACTGGGGAAAGAATATCCCAAATACTTAGCATTTACAACTGAAACTGATGGAGTATTTGACTCCAGCTGATCTTACATAGCTGAACTAAATATCTGAATCATACATGCATGCTAAGATGTGAGAGGGATTGAAAGACATGGAACTATGTAGAACACTGAGAAGGATTCTGTCACGCCCCACCTTGGGGGGGTATGACTGGCACCTGGTGCCCTAGTAGGACCTGGACTGCTAACTGGTGAGCCTAAGCACATCTGGTGCCTGGCTAGC
>JACEIK010002150.1:62622-82673 GCA_018107945.1 Datura stramonium | reverse complement strand
ATAATAAAAATAAAAATAAAAATAAAAACAATAGTAACAATGCAAAACTACACCCAGTAATACACCAACCGAGATATGAAAAACAATAGGTATTAATAGAGATCAGAAGACATGCAACTATAGAAGCAATACTACACCTCCTACTGAGAATGAAAAAGCAGGGCAATACACTGCTATCTACTACCCTACTACCCTAATCCGTGTTCTCCATACCTTTCTATCTAAGGTCAAGTCCTCGGTAAGCTACAACTGTGTCATATCCTGTCTAATCATCTCTTCCCATTGCTTTTTCGATTCTACCTCTACCTTTCCTAAAATCATCTATAGCCAACCTCTCACATTTACATACTAGGGTACTCATAGATCTTCTCATCACATAGCCGAACCACCTCAGTATTGCCTCAAACATCTTCTCCTCCACCGTAGAAGCTCCTACTTCGGACCGGATACCTTTATTCCTAATCCTATCTCTCCTAGTATGCCACACATCCACCGCAATATCCTCATTTCTACAACCTTCATCTTTTGGACATAGGAGTTCTTGACTGGCCAGCACTCTGCCCCAAACAACACATCCGGTCGAACCACCACTATATTGAACTTTCCTTTAAGTTTTGTTGCTGCATCTTCTTATCATAGTACAAGACCCCAGATACGAGTCTACATTTCATCCAACCTACACCAATACGGTGAGCAACATCCTCGTCGATCTCTCCATTCCCTTGGATAATAGACTAAGGTACTCGAAACTTTCTCTCTTCTGGATAGATCAAGAATCATAGTCAAATCATGAGAAAGATCAAAACAGTTTCAAAATCATGCTAAAGTCAAGACGATTTGAAAATCATGTTAGGTTTCCCTTAAAGTGCATATTTCATAAAACCATCTTTAGGTAACAAATTATAAATTACTCAAGTACTGTCACGCCCCGAGTCTACACCCTGAACGAAACACGGCACTTGGAGTCACAAGTAAACCCAAGTCAACCCTTAGTCTATTATACACTGGTATTCTGAGTAAAACATGCATAGCGGAAGCTTTGAAATAATACATAATAGCATTTATGAAAATTAAAACTGAATATAGAGAATTAAAATATCTAAGAATCTGAAATCAAGTTTGTGTCTGAAAGCCATCTAACTGAGGAGTTGCTGGACAAGCCCCCAGCTAACTCTAAGTCTAACTGAAAATGATAAAGAAAACTGAAATGAATGAAATAACGCTCTCGAAATATGAGGACTCACACTGTTGCTGTTGATAGAGTGATCCCAACAAATCGGCTAACGACACTGGGTCTAAAAACTTGCGATTGTATCATGAAATGATACAACATAAAAGTATGTGTCAGTACTTTGAATGTACTGATTAAGTGAGAGAAGCATAATGATAAATATATAGATGACTGAACTGAAAAGACATACAATGACCAACTGATAACTGAACTGAACAATCTGTAGTAAACTGAGATGGTCAAGATGACCTTGTCTGGTGGTTAAAAACATGCCCTAAGTCTGAAGTTCTGAGTATGAGATACTGTACTAAACTAAGCTGAGCTACTAGGGCTGAAACTTAACTGAGCTGCTTATTATGAAACTGGACTAGACTAACTAGTGGGAGAGTCTATAACCGACATATAACCACGTAAGCTAGACGTAGAGTTCGATGTATACATCCCGCCGGTAGGACTCAATATACCTTGCCAAGGTATAAAGGCATGAACTGGGTGATCAAAAAAGTCTGGGGCCAATTAGGACAATAATCTGTAACTGTAACCTACGCTGGCAATGTAGTTCTAGGAACCTGGGTGTGCTGGAACCCCGATCCGCTCGGTGCTAAGTACTACTCCCACTGAAAATCTATACTGAACTTCTAGGCTGATAGCTCAAAACTGGGGTCCAAGACTAGTCAGGGACATATAACTGAAAGTACTCTGAGAGTCTTATCAGACCAGATTCTGAAACTGTGTTCTAGACTGGTCAGAGCTATTTATCTAGAAGCGTCGTAACCGTCTAAGAACAAACTGTAAACTGAACTGGGGTCCTGGGCTGGTAAAAGCTATAAATGTATACAAATGAAATGTCATGACCGCCTAATGGACCAATAAACTATAATTTGGGTCTGATTCTAATAACTGAGAGGCACCACTGACACCTCGAAAAATTCTATAGTCAAACTGATCAGCTGACATTATTCTGGTTAACCCGGAGGTTTGCTAAGATCTGGCTGAGGCTAGGCCGATAATTCTGAGTAATACAGAGTATATAGACTTTCTGATTGAATCTGACAAACATACATGTAACTGAATTTCTAACACCTACAATTATTATATGAGCCCCTAACTCTGAAAGATGCAAGTAATTCTCAAGAATTCAATGCTTAAACAGGATTCTAATTTCTGACTTTCCAAGAGCTAGGGCTAAATTTCTAATTCACTTGAACAAACATCATTTTAGTTACAAACTGGTGGAAAATAGATACAATTAACATAGGATAGAATTCCACATGAATTAATCAAAGAACGATAACAATATCTTCAATTCGCAAACTCAGGGCTAGGACTGAAAGTGAACATAGAGAGAGTTTTGGGGGACGCAAGGGGAGAACAATCTCCTTGTTGAATTTCCACATACCTGTAGAAGAAACCCTGGTGAAAATACCTGAGAAAAACTGAAAAAATATCAAACCCTTGCTCCTTCTCTATGCTTTTAGAGAAGTTCTTACGTTCTGTTTTTGAGGGAGTTGAGAGGAATGAATGGAAAGGGTCATTCTACCCCTTTAATTCCCTCCTGTACGAACCAAAAATGACGTTGTTTCAAGTTAAAAAAGTTGGGAAAATACTAAAATATCCCTGGCAGAAAGAACTAAAAACTGCCCGACCCTGAACAACGGATCTCAGGACGGGTTGTTGGTTCAAACAACAACCCATTGAAAGTTGTCATTGATTCTGGTTTCTGAAGCTGACTTCACTGGAAAGACCCACGGGAGGATACAACGGTTCTTTGGAACAAAGAACGGTCCATTGACACCTTCTATTAGAACAGGTAGGAAAACTGGGCATGGAGACAACGAGTCATCACAACAACTCGTTGGAAGAACCAATGAGTCATTGTATCCACTCGTGGTCCATTCTGCTGTGGTCTAGAACTGGACGACGGGTGGTAACAACGGCTCGTTGGTAGCAACCACGGGCCTTTGTTCCCTCTCGTTGTCTCAAGGAAAGGTCTGGAAATCCTCTGAACCGGGGATTCAACGGATGACAGGACGGCTCGTTGTTAGGTTCAACGGGTCGTCCTATGTCCCATTGTTTCCCACTTGAAGAAACTTGCTGCAACCCATGACCCTCTACAACGGTCCATTGGTTCCACCAACGGTCCTTTGTGTGGGTCGTCTGAGACAAAAAAAATTTCTAGTTTTCCTATGGTTTTTCATGCAACGTCTGAATTAGGTCTAGGAAAGTTTCGGGGTGTTACAATATCTCCCCCTTGGGACCATTCATCCTCGAATGAAGATCAAAACTAGGAAAAGGGCTGCGATTTCAAAAATTAAGACTATGAACTGATTTTTGAAGGAATAACTGACTCCAAACTGACTTAACCGTACTAATAGAGCTGATGCAACTAGGATGCACATAGGAAATTTAATTAGAGCTGATGGGTGATATTATCAAATAAACCCAATCATCAACTGCAAACTATAATTCTCTTCTCCTCACATCGGTATACGATTTCTGACGAATCTGAGCTGTTTTCAATCTCTCTCGGATGAGTTGAACTTTCTGCATTGCCTAGTGAACTGAGTCTGGACCTATTAGAGTAGCTTCACCAACCTCAAACCACCCTATAGGAGATCTGCACCTCCTACCACATAATGCCTCAAATGGGGCCATATGAATGCTAGAGTAGTAGCTATTGTTGTACGCGAACTCGATGAGAGGCAAGTGGTCATCCCAATTGCCCTTGAAATCGATCACGCAATCCCTCAACATATCTTCTAGGGTCTGAATGGTCCGCTCAGCTTGTCCATCGATCTGCGGGTGAAAGGCTGTGCTGAGCTTGACCTGGGTACCTAGTCCTTTATGAAAAGACTTCCAGAAGTGAGAGGTGAATTGGGTACCTCTGTCTAAGATAATGGATAATGGCACCCCATGAAGTCTAACCAGTTCCCGGATATAAAGCCTAGCATAGTCCTCAGCTGAATCTGTGATTTTGACTGGGAGGAAATGTGCTGACTTAGTCATCCGGTCTACTATCACCCAAATTGAATTATGTTGCCGACGAGTTCGAGGTAGACCTGTAATGAAGTCCATGTTTACTTATTACCACTTCCATGTGGGTATACTGATATCCTGAGTCATACCTCCTAGTCTTTGGTGTTCCACCTTAACTTGCTGACAGTTCGGACACTTGGCTATAAATTCCTCAATGTCTCTTTTCATGCCGTTCCACCAGTAAATATCCCGCAGATCGCGGTACATTTTTGTAGCACCAGGGTGAATGGAGTATCTTGAGCTATGTGCCTCAGCCAATATCTGTTGTCTCAACTCACCAACATCCGGTACATACAACCTTCCCTGGTAACGGAGTACACCATCTCCCCTTTCAGAGAAAGCCTCAACCTCCTTTTTGAGAACTGCTTCTTTAAGTTTATGTAGAACTGGATCTTCATCTTGTTTGGACTTAACCTCAACTACCAAGGATGAATCCGACCCATTTTGCATTACCACCCCACCTTCGGCTGAATCCACCAGTTGCACTCCTAACTGGGCTAGCCTGTGAATATCCTTCGCCAGCTCCTTTTTGCCTTCTTCTACATGAGCCACGCTACCCATAGACACTCTGCTTAGGGCATCAGCCACCACATTGTCTTTTCCCGGGTGATATAGCACACTCATGTCGTAGTCTTTCAGTAGTTCCAACCACCTTCTGTGATGAAGATTTAGGTCCTTCTAACTGAACACATACTGAAGACTTTTGTGATCCATGAACACATCCACGTGAGCCCCATATAGATAATGTCTCCATATTTTCAGCACGAACACCTTCGCTGCCAACTCCAAGTCATGAGTTGGATAATTTTTCTCATGAACTTTGAGCTGTCTGGAGGCGTAGGCTATCACTTTGCCCTGCTACATCAAAATGCACCAAGTCCAACTCTGGAAGCATCACAATAAACAACTAACCCATCTTTTCCTTTCGACAAGGTTAAAACTGGAGCGGTGGTGAGTCGAGTTTTTAACTCCTAGAAACTCTTCTCACGCTCGTCTGACCACTAAAATTTTACCTTCTTTTGAGTTAACTTAGTTAGAGGAGATGCTATAGAGGAGAATCCTTCCACAAACTGCCGTAATAACCCGCTAAGCCCAGGAAGCTCCTGATTTCAGTAGGAGAGGTAGGTCTGGGCCAATCCTTCACTGATGCTATCTTGTGAGGATCTACTTGTATTCCTTCACCTGAGACCACATGACCTAAGAAAGTCACGAACTTTAACCAAAATTTGCACTTGCTGAACTTGGCAAATAATTGGCGGTCCTTGAAGTCTGTAATGCTAATCTTAGGTGATTGGCATGCTCTTCCTCATTTCTGGATTACACTAGAATGTCATCGATAAATACAATGACGAACATATCTAGATACTGCTTGAAGACCCTGTTCATTAAATCCATGAAGGCTGCTGGGGCGTTTGTGAGTCCAAAGGACATAACCACAAATTGGTAGTTACCATACCGAGTTTTGAAAGCTGTTTTCGGTATGTCACACTCTCTGACTCTTAGCTAATGGTACCTGACCTGAGATTGATCTTGTAGAAACAATTGGCTCCCTAAAGGTGGTCAAACAGATCGTCAATTCTAGGTAGGGGATACTTGTTCTTGACTATGAATTTGTTCAGCTGACGGTAATCTATGCACATTCTGAGGGTACCATCTTTCTTATGCACGAATAGTATTAGAGCACCCCATGGAGAGATGTTGGGTCTGATAAAACCCTTGTCAAGAAGATCTTTTAATTGCTACTTCAACTCCTTAAGCTCAGTTGGAGCCATTCTGTAAGGAGGGATGGAGATGGGCTGGGTATCTGGGAGGATATCTATTCCAAAGTCTATTTCCCGTTCAAGGGGAACTCCGGGAAGATCCTCAGGAAAAACATCTGGGTACTCGCTGACCACGGGAACTGATTGAATAGTTGGGGTATCAGAGTTGAAATCCTTGACCTGAACCAGATGATAAATACATCCCTTGGGAATGAGTTTTTGGGCCTTAAGGTAGGAAATAAACCTACCTTAGGCGCTGAACTGCTACCCGTCCATTCTAACACTGGCTCGTTTGGAATCTAGAACTTGAAAATTCTAGTTCTGCAATCAACTAAGGCATAGCAGGAGTATAACCAATCCATGCCGAGAATAAAGTCAAATTTGATCATGTCTAACTCTACAAGATCAACTGGAATAACTTTATTCAGGACTGAGACTGGGCAGATTCTATACACCCGGCTCACTCTAACTAACTCGCCAACTGGGGTGGAGACTGAGAATGGTTCTGAGAGGACCTTTGGACTGATGTTGAACTGGACTACTATATACGGAGTCACGAACGAAAGAGTGGCTCCTAGATCTAGGAGGGCATACACGTCTAGATGGAAGAGACTTAACATACCAGTAACTACGTCAGGTTATCTCTCCTGATCTTGACGGGAAGATAGAGCATAGAAATGATTCTGGCACTGACTGCCATCTGTACCTGATGTGTTGGCCTGCTGAGCTGGTCGGCTTACTGGGACTGATGATGTGGTGGATTGTGATCTCCCTTACCCTGCTGACGGGCACTCCCTAAGCTTGTGCCCAAGCTGTCCACACCCAAAACAGCCTCTCGTCCCTGAAGGCATTCTCCTGGGTGATTCCTTCCACACTTGGGGCAAGCTGGATACCTGTTCCCAATACTATGAGTTTGAGACTGAGTGCCAGATGACCCACCCCTCTGATCCTGGGGGGACCAAAAGGTTGTGGCACTAACTGAAATGGGTGTTGGGGTTCTCTGTTGCTATTGCTTCTGTTGTGGGCGGCTACTACTGCTAGACCTCTGATGGCCAAAATCTGACTGGCGAGTCCTTGTCCATTTGTTCTTACGTTCCACATCCGTCAGCTTTTCGGCCTCAATTTGCTGGGCATAAACAATCAAGCTGGAGAGGTCATATCCTTAATCAATATCGCCGTCCTGCACTCTTTGAGGACCAGATTTGACACTCCATTTACAAATTTCAGCATGCGAGCCCTCCGCTCGCTACCATCTTTGGAGCGTACTTAGATATCCTAGTAAACTCCAGAGCATACTCGTCCACAGTTCTGTTGCCCTGTCGCAAATTCATAAACTCCGCCATCTTTGCCTCCCTGAGCTCTCAAGGGAAAAATCTATCCACAAAGGCTGTGTTGAACTCCTCCCACTCCACCGGTCCTGCTTTCGCTGGTCGCCCCTCCTTCCACTGCTCATATCAGACTTGGGCTACCCCTTTAAGCTGGTAGGCAGCTAGGTCGACACTCTCGGAGGAGCCTACACCTGTAATACGGGTAATCTTCCTGATTTCATCCACGAACTCTTGGGGATCCTTCCCTAATTTGGATCCCTGAAATGATGGAGGGTTCATTGGGGTAAAATCTCGCACCCTCTCAGTTTCTGCAGACCCATTGGTGTTCATCGGCACCACCTGCTAGTTCACCTGGTTGGTGACTATTTGGGCCAGCAATTTGATGGCCGCCCTAAATTCAATGGTAGATATGGAATCATCTTGAGAAGCTACCAGGGTTGGTGGGGCAGGTCTGTTGGCGTTACCGGCCCTTCTTCCGTTACCGCTTCTGGGAGGCATGGTTCACTGAAACAAAATAGAGCACGAGTTAAAAGAGTGTTTCTGGAATTGCACTTTAACACAAAATAAGGAATATGAACAAAAGGGAGTTTTCCTAATAACATATTGTAGCCTCCTCGTCATAAGTGTGGCGCGCTTCACACCCATGAAAAGGACTCTACTCGATGCGGATTTTAGACTTTTCGAGGATACTCTAAACCTAATGCTCTGATACCAAGTTTGACATGCCCCGAGTCTACACCGTGGAGGGAACACGACACTTAAAGTCACAAGTAACCCCAAGTCAACCCTTGGTCTATCATACACTGGTATTCTGAGTAAAACATGCATAGCGGAAGCTTTGAAATAATACATAATAACATTTATGAAAATTAAAAACTGAACATAGAGATTTAAAATATCTGAGAATCTGAAATTGAGTCTGTGTCTGAAAGCCATCTAATAGAGGAGTTGCTGGGACAAGCCCCTAGCTAACTCTAAGTCTAACTGATAATGATAAAGAAAACTAAAATGAATGAAATAACACCCTCAAAATATGAGGACTCACACTGCTGCTGTTGATAGAGAGATTCGAATGAAATCAGTTATCGGTGCTGGGTCTGAGAACCTGCGGCTGTCTCATGAAATGATGCATCCTAAAATTATGCATCAGTACTTTGAATGTACTGAGTAAGTGAGAGAAGCATAATGATAAATATATAGATGAATGAACTGAAAAGACATGCAATGACCAACTGATAAACTGAACTGAACAATCTGAAGTAAACTGAGATGGTCAAGATGACCCTGTCTGGTGGTCAAAGACATGCCCTAAGTCTGAAAGTTCTGAGTCTGAGATACTGTACTAAACCAAGGTGAGATGCTAGAGACGAAACTGAACTGAGCTACTTATTCTTAAACTGGACTTGACTGACTATTGGGAGAGTCTATAACCAACATATAACCACGTGATCTAGATGTGGAGTCTGATGTATACACCCCACCGGTAAGACCCAATATACCTTGCCAGGGTATAAAGGCATGAACTGGGTGAACACAAAAGTCTGGGGCCAAATAGGCCAATAATCTGTAATTGTAACCTACGCTTGCAAGGTAGTTCTAGGAACCTGGGTGCACTGGAACCCCGGTTCGCTCGGTGTTAAGTCCTACTCCCACTGGATTATCCTAGACTGACTGCAAGGCTGATAGCTCAAAACGGGGGCCCAAGACTAGTCAGGTGTATATAATTGGAAATACCCTCAGAGTCTTATCGGACCAGATTCTAAAACTGCGTTCTAGACTTGTCAAAGCTGCTTATCTGGAAGCGTCATAACTGTCTAAGAACAACCTGTAAACTAAACTGGGGTCCTGGGGCTGGTCAAAGCTATAAATGTATATAAATGAAATGTCATGACCGCCTAATGGACCAATAAACTATAATCTGAGTCTGATTCTGATAACTGAGAGGCACCACTGACACCTCGAGAAATTCTATAGTCAAACTGATCAACTGACATTATTTTGTTTAGCCCGGAGGTTTGCTAAGATCTGGCTGAGGCTAGGCTGATAATTATGAGTAATACAGAGTATATATACTTTCTGACTAAATCTGACAAACATACATGTAACTGAATTTCTAACACCTACAATTATTAAAGGAGCCCCTAACTCTGAAAGATGCAAGCAATTCTCAAGAATTCAATGCTTAAACAGGATTCTAATTTCTTACTTTCTAAGATCTAGGGCTAAATTTCTAATTCACTTGAACAAGTACCATTTTAGTTACAAACTGGTGGAAAATATCTACAATTAACATAGGATAGGATTCCGCATGAATTAATCAAAGAACGATAATAATATCTTCAATTCGCAAACTCAGGGCTAGGACTGAAAGTGAACATAGAGAGAGTTTTGGGGGATGCAAGGGGAGAACAATCTCCTTGCTGAATTCCCACATACCTGTAGAAGAAACCCTGGTGAAAATCCCTGAGAAAAACTGAGAAGAATATCAAACCCTTGTTCCTGCTCTATGCTTTCAGAGAAGTTCTTACGTTCTATTCTTGAGGGAGTTGAGAGGAATGAATGGAAAGGGTTGTTCTACCCCTTTAATTCCCTCCTATACGAACCCAAAACGACATGGTTTCAAGTTTAAAAAGCTAGGAAAATACTAAAATACCCCTGGCAAAAAGAATTGAAAACTGCCCGACCCTGAACAACGGATCTCAAGTTGGGTCGTTGGTTCAAACAACGGCCCGTTGAAAGCTGTCGTTGGTACTGGATTCTAAAGCTGACTTCACTGGAAAGACCCATGGGAGGATACAACGGTCCGTTGGAACAAAGAACGGGTCGTTGACACCTTCTGTTAGAACAGGTAGAGAAATTGGGCGTGGAGAAGAACCAACGGGTCATTTCATCCACTCGTGGTCCACGCCGCTGGGGTCAAGAACTGTACAACGGGTGGTAACAACGTCTCGTTGGTAGCAACCACGGGCCATTGTTCCCTCTCGTTGTCTCAGGGAAAGGTTCGGTAATCCTCTAAACTATGGATTCAATGGAATACAATACAACTCGTTGTTAGGTTCAATGGATCGTCCTATGTCCCATTGTTTCCCACTTGAAGAAACCTGCTGCAACGCACGACCCTCTACAACGGTTCGTTGGTTCCACCAATGGTCCGTTGTGTGGGTCGTCTGAGACAGAAAAATTTTCTGGTTTTTCTATGGTTTTTCATGTAACGTCTGAATTAGGTCTAGGAATGTTTCGGGGTGTTACAAGTACATGTGAAAATATCTGAGCAAACATAATTACATAATCTTGAAAGAAAATTGTCATGACCCGAATGGAGTTTCGAATCGTAGACACGGGATAAGGGACCCTAAGAGACCCCATGGTTACCTGTGGCATAAGCATACATCTAACTCATTCGATAAACTAAAAAAATCATCAATATAACTCAGCGGAAGTCTAACTCAACATAACATCAGAATAAGCATCCGAAGCTAACACATACATATGTTTGAAAAGCCTCTAATCTGGACAAGTTGATGGGACAAGACCCCAACTAACTCAATAATACTGAAACTGAAAATACATAAGGAAACTGAAAGTCTAGCCCTCGAAGGACGAGGACTCACCAACCAAGTAGAAGCTAACTATGACAACCGACTACGAGCGGGGTTGAGCCTGGGAGCTGGATCCTGTATCATGAAACAATACAACATAGAAAGTATACGTCCAGTACGTGGAATTTATCGAGTATGCAAAGTAAGTAAAATCGCTTAAGTAAAGTAAATCATTTACAACATTCCTGACATATCATAAGCTTTCAACTCTGAGAGGAAGGACTATATGCATTCATTCTGAAATTTCAATCTATTCATAATAAGATCATGTATAGATTCATGACTTCATAACTGACTCGAATGACTCAAAGCTGAAATATGACATTTATAGAAAAACTGAACAATGAGTCAAATCTTGATTTTAGTACATGCATGTTAAAATAATAATCATGAGTAATGAATATGCGAATCTGAATCATATAGACAATGGGAGACTCGTCACTTAACCGACATACCACGATAGAGCTTACGTGGTCTCGACTATCACACTCAAGTGGGCAGAGCCATCCAAACCTTTCCAGGACTAAGGACGCTACCATGATATCGATATCAAGCTCATGGGTCATTAGGGCCGGGGATAGCTCACAAGGGAGGTCCCAATAATATAATAGTATCAACCTACATTGGCATGTAGTTTTGGGGAATAGGGTGATCGACCCTTAGCCCGCTTGGTGCTAGACTCTTCTCCCAAAATATGCAATGCTCTACATCGTATATAACAAGGCTCAACATCGTCTATTGACGAAGCTCAACAATAATATCATGCACAAACTCAACATCGTATGTAACGAAGCTTAACATTGTCATTTGACAAAGCTCAATAATGAAATCATGCATAGAACCGACATCGTATGAAAACAAAGCTCAATGATAACATACATCTCAATTATGAATTCATGCATATGAGAAGCTTCATTTCTAAACATACCACAAACTCAAAGATAAGTGGGAGCATCTACTCCAAAATCATGTGGTAAGCTTACTTTAGAGATACTACACCATCATACTTGATATAAGGGTCTTGCCCAAAACTTTATCATGCTTGGATCTACTCAATTTATTTTGAAAACAATATCATAATCATGGGTAGCTTTAGAAACATGCCTTTCATCATCATCGTACATTCATCATCATTCTCTTCTTTCATGAACTCATCCATGGGCATTAATTTCATAAATTAGAAAAACACAATTTTTGATTGAAAATAATTTAAAAATCTTTCCAAGCTTCACAATTCATCAATAGAAACATAATATAATCGTACCCATGTCTAGAAATTGAAGAATTATGCAATTGGGTAAAAATCTCATAACTTGATCATAGGAGATTTTCATAATTCAATAGAAATTAGGCATGGGTGTGGAAGAAGACACCCACTCGTAACCCTACATACCTAGAAGGTATGATTTTATCACTTCTCTAATTGCCCAAGATGAGATTCCAATGGAAACTTTCAAACTTGCTCTAAATCCCCTCTTCAAACTCTCAAGTTTGCATGCATGGAATGAAATAGCTTAGAATAGGTTTTCCCCTCTTAAAACCCTGTAAAATGAGCCTTAAACTACATAGTATAGGTCTTAGAAGCTTAAAAATTATGAAAATACCCTTACTGAATTCACAGAAAAACACTGCCAGGTGGTCCTAACGGACAACCTAACGGATCGTTACTGGGGGAAATGACTCGTCATGTTGCTCGTTGAGTACACTGCCTGCCTGGACTCCTGGGCTTGTAACGACTGACAAAACGACTTGTTAAGGGTGGCCATGACTCATGGTCACCAGTCGTCAAGTTCACTGCCTCAATCACATCACTTCACATATAATTCATCCCATGACTCACACCACGACTCGTTACTTGACCCAACGAGTCTTGATTAGCTTCCGTTAAGTACACTGGTCTGATCTCTTCCATTTTTCCTTTTCCCTTACCCCACGGTTGACCTGAAGACTCGTGGTGTCTGACTACGAGTCGTTCCCATGCCCGTGGGGAACCCTTTTCCTCCAAACTTCCCAACTCTCCCTTGGCCTCCCCAAGAATCACCTGATGACTCATGAGCTGTCCTCACGAGTCGTCCAATGACTCGTTTTATGCCTGCAATACTAGTTTTACATTTTTTTCGTTTTAATTCCCGAGTCTGATCCTTGAGTTCCCGGGGTATTACACAAACTTTTAGCTTTTTAGTGAGAGATTTTCATTATTGACATACATAAATATATGTCACCATGTGTACTGCATGGAGTCTGATCAACACACGATCAGCTAAGCATCTAACCAATTGCCACGTGGGTCAATTATTTTGGTATATAACAACATGAGAACATGATCCCAACCAAGGGAATCCCAACACGAGGAAAACTAGCTAACTGTTATCTGAGGCAATAGTAGTCTTACACTGGCAAATGTGTAGTTTAGGGTAATGAGCCTCATGCGGCCCATACGTTCTTCGCTTCTAGAACACTCCCAAAATATTTTAAATTATTTTATTTTCATAAAGTATCCCAAAGACTCATAATCTCAAATCATTCTTTTATCTGAAAAATTCATAAATCATAAATCATGCTTTTATCTGAAAAATTCATAAAAATCATGGTTGACTTGAGATCAAAAAATAAAACATAGTAAAAATCATGTGTATGGAGCGTGTTGGAGCTCCTAAAAGATCATTTATCAAAATTTGTAGAAAAATTAATTCATGATAGCATAAAGTTCATATTTTGATAAAAGGGTAAAATTATTTAAGCCAATATTTCATGGATGAACATAAAATTTCCACCGAATGAGATATTATAGAAATTCATAGCATTTCATAAGGACTCAAAATATTCATAACAAAATCCTTAAGAGGAATCAACAACTCCAATTTTAGAGAAAATTTAAATCTTTCATGCTTCCGATATTTTGTGTAGGAAATAATACAATTCATGGGAAAAAGAATGTCTTAAAGGATGAGTAATATCATAGAGGATATTGAATTTTAAAAAAATTAATAAGATCAAGGCATAGTATTTTTGTCATAACTCTAACTCATAAATGGAGGAAAAGCTCATAGACATGTGAAATGTAGCTTGGGAAAAGAATAATAAGGTTTTCACATATAGAGATAGCCTTACATATCTTATTCTCTGGCTTACAGTTAGTACCGCGAAGAAATAATTCTTGTAGAAGACAGTATTGGAGGAAGAAGAGTAGCTCAAAAATCACTTCTCAGACCTTAGACGTGATTCTTGATGTTGCTATAAATTAAGGAGAATTTGATGTTAGAATTATCTATAAGTTAAAGAAACCATATTACGAGATCATGGAGAACTCTTACCTCGCCTTACGATAACAGAAGAAAATTTCACATTGGGAACCCTTGAAAACCTTTGTGTGAAGAGAGAAGTGGATAATGAAGTTAAAATGTTATTTGGGGTATTTATAGGTGTACCCAACAATGTTGGCCTCACATAACTCTGCAAGGTTGCAGCTATATCTGCAAGGTCGCATAGGAAGCCACAGAGAAGGTCGCACAAAACTCTGCTAGGTCGTAGACAGTTTTGCTTCTGCTATATTCTAGTAAAATAATCATATCTCTTTATAGAAAAATCTAAATGACAAACGGTTTGATTCGTTAAAAAATTGACTCAAAGGAGTTTAATTTGGTAGGTAGCACACTCTCTAGATCCAAATATATTGAGATTTATACTTGTTTAAAATTTACCTTTACCCTTAAATTTAACAAAACCTTCATAATTCTCATCGTCTTTGCATTGCCTTTCACGTACTACATTTCATATATGGTCCGTACATGACTTTATACTTGGTTAACAGTAGCTCCTCCATTCCATAACCATCCACTACTCGAGATATGACTCATAAGTGAAATCTACGGTTGTGTCCCACTTCATAGGTCACATCCCTTTTTTAACAACAACCTCCCGCATTTGAAGCGAAATGAAGTGAATTTCATTATCAAAGGTTTATACAATTGAAGTGACATATTGAGAAGGGATTGATTTTGTTTTTTCAGAGTCGTCACTTGGAATTGAGTTTCGGTGTTCCAAGTCGCCTATTGAATCCCTAATCAACAAGAAATGACTCTTATTTGGTTTGCGAAAATACAAGATCGGGTAAGGAATTCTGTTGACTGAGGGGAAGGTGTTAGGTATCTCTCGAGTCCCCTGGTTCTAGTATAGTCACTTTATCAATTTATATTCAGCTTAACTCAATTTTGGATACATTATGCTTAAGAAGTCATTGGTTCGCCTTCTCGGCTCGTTTTAAAACTTTTTGAAATTAATTTAAATTATTAATGCATGGCGTACTGGTAGAAACCTTTCCAGCCTTACCACATATTATTGATTGGTGTCTCGCGCTTTTTGAGGCATTTATAAGTCGTCTCATTTTTTCGCGCCTAAGCAAACAATTAGCGCACTTAAAAGTCTATCCACCCCATTAAATCGGCTTCAAATATGGTAGATGAATTTTATTAAGACGATATATCGGTAGCAGCATTTTTCGACCTCATCGTTAATTATAACTTGGATTAATTAAATTAACTTCTAGAATTCCTTTGGTTAAAACCCCGACTCGCCCTCTAGTAAAAGATAAAGTAATTCCAATTTCATTGGTTTCCTTTGTTTTCAAGCTTAACCAAATTAGACAATATCCATTTTTATCCCAATTTTCTCTAAACAAATCAACAACTGGCAATCCACAATTTTTTAGGTGCTTAAAAATAAACAATGATCCAGCAACTAATCAAATATTCCGGTTAAAAACACACACCATTCAAATAGTAATATTAATAACTCAACACTTCATAACGGTATTTAAACAACAATAAGAATAATGCACAAATTAAATTTAATATTTTATATGCAACTGGCAGGTGAGTGACAACTTCAAACTAGGAAGCTTTTTATGGGAAAAGCAAAGAAAACTTTCAAGTCAAAGTTTATGCTGGAGTGGACTATGCATTTATCATCTCACTTCTTGTAATCCTCAACGAAAATGATGTCTAGACAACAATAATGAAAATAAATGAAATAAAAATGCTAGAGGAACGGTAGGAGAATTAGACCTTCAAAGTGAAAACCTTCTTTCAATATTCAGACCACAGAGATTCCAATAAGCACACACAGTAAAAATTATTCGCTGATCGAAATAGAGCAGCAAAATAGAGCTATTAATCGGAGCCTTGCGCGGGCCTCACCGGAACTTTGAGCCTAACTCTCGACTGCACCAAACTCCATACTTGAGAGAAACTATATTTGATTTTGGGTGGAGAATTGAGTGTAGAAATAGGGAGGAGACACGGTGGTTTTATTGATTGGATTCTATGGTGGAAAATGAAGATCTATGGTGGTGAACGAAGCCGTTATCTATGAGAAATTAGTAAAAATCAAGAAGAAGAAAAAGGCCACCAGATTTTTCTTCCTCTCGTCGCGTGCCCTTTTCCCCAAAAATTGTGTGTGAGTACTAGTGTATGTAAGGGTGAATGAATTTTTAGTTTTTTTTTTGTTTTGTGAGAGTGCCGGTGTGCTTCGAGGGGAAATATAGGAGAGAATGTTAGTGAGTATATGTGTGCGCTTCTGTGTGTGTAGTGTATAGGTGTGTGAATATGGAGAGAAAGAAAGAAAGAATCAAAATGCTGAGGTGTGAGCAGGTGAATAATTTCCTCCATGATTTTTGTGTGTGAGTGTGGAGAGAAAGAAAGAAAAGATGAAAAAAATGGTCCTCTCTATGTGTATGCCATGTGTGTATATGTGAGGATGAATATGTGTGTGTTTACTGCTTAGAGGAGAAGGTGTGTGTGGGAGCAATTTTGGAGAGGAAGAAAAAGATGGTGAGGTGTAAAAGAGTTTATTACAAAGAGATAAGAAAAGATTTTGCCACGTGTCGAAAATTTATTGGTTCTTTTTATTTATTTTTTTGAATAATAATAATAATAACAATAATAACAATAATAATAATAAAAATGCTAAATGATTAAAGGAAGGTTAAAAATAATTAACTAAAAGCTAGATAAGAAAATAATTTTTGTCATTTCTTTCTTTTGTAAATAAAACTAAAATCTTCAATTCTAAAATAAATAAATATTTTTGTACTTTTTTTAAAAAAAATTCATGAGTAAAAATCTTCTAAAAATAAGATAAATTTGAACTGTCAAAGATTAAGTGTGAAAAAGATGTTTATCGCTAAAATAGTGTAAAACTCACGGAGGGTCAAAAATAACGTGTCTACAGTTTGCCCCTCTTTGACCGGAAACTCAAAGAGTTTTCGGACAAAAATGTATACAATGAGACATGTTTTGACCCGACCATTACTTTAAATGGAGAAGAAAAGAAGAAGAAGATGTGACTGAGTCCTGGTTTTGGACTGCCTACATATCTAGGGTTATAAGGGAATCAGGTCACATGTAGTTCGAGAAGTGAAAGGGATGATGGAATATAATAAGATGGAGAGTCGAGCAAGGTCCTGTCGAGGCTCCGATCCGCGACTCCTGTCATTACATTAAAACTAAAGACAAAAATCAAAAGAAAATACAAGTGAAAAATCCTATCTATGTTGTTTCTCTTGAATCTTGGATTGAGTCTTCAATTTGAATGTTGATCTTGACTTTTGAACCCCTAAGGTAGGTATCTTGAACTTGAAGTTTGATTCTTGAAGCCTGAGGTTGAATTGAGACTTGGATTAAGTCCTAAACGGTTTTTTCAGTTAGCAAGCTATCGATTAGCTGAATAATAATAGATGTTAGGATGCTGGGCTGCTACATGCATTTGAAAAGCTGACTCTGACTGTCATTGACATTAAATATTCTGGTGTAAGTTCAAACTCTGTCCTTGAACATAAAGTCCATATTTTGTTAGGAAAAACCTACAAACCATCACAAATAAAAGAAACAAATAAAAAAATTTGCCCAAGTTTTCACTCGAAAGTTTTTATTAGTTATTAGTAACGGTAAACTTTGAAAAATAAACTCAGACAAGAAAGTGTTTATCCCAGGAGAATACAAAAATTAATCGTCTCAGACTAGAAAATATTTATCCCAGGAGAACAGAAAATAGCGATCTCAGACTAGAAAGTATTTATCCTAGGAGAAAAAATAATAATGCTCTTAGACTAGGAAGTGTTTATCCTAGGAGGAAAGAAAATAATAATCTCCAACTAGAAAGTATTTATCCTAAGAGAAAAGAAAAAAAATCGTCTTAGACTAGGAAATATTTATCCTAGGAGAAAATAAAAATAAACCATCTTAGACTAGGAAGAGTTAATCCTATGAGAAAATAAAAATAACAATATCAGACTAGAAAGCGTTTATCCCAGGAGAAAAAAAATAGCAATCTAAAACTAAGAAGTGTTTATCCAAGGAGAAAATAAAAATAAACTGTCTCAAACTAGAAAATGTTTATTTTAGGAGAAAAGAAAATAACAATCTCAGATTAGGAAGTTTTTATACTAGGAGAAAAGAAAAGAAAAACTATCTCAGACTAGGAAGCGTTTATCCTAGGAGAAAAAAAATAATCTTAGACTAGGAAGCATTTATCCTAGGAGAAAAGAAAATAATTACACATGCATGAAAAGATAAAGAGTGAAAGATTTTACTGTAACTGCGTTTACAAACTCGAATCTCTGAAGTTGACTTTATATCAACAAGATTGCCCCCATTTCAGAAAAAGAAGGAAAATAAGAAAATTATGAATTTCAAAAATAGTGGTCAGTTTGTGGCCTTGGCTTTGAGGATGCTTGCTCCTGTTGTTTCCATGTTCTACCCTAGTTTCAGCTCAGGTAGATTGTGCTTATTGCCTCGCCAACTTATTTTGATAACCTTTATCATGGGAGACATCTCTACTGGATTTCAGAACTTCCAACCTCATATCTGTTGTATCATTTCTGTATTTCCACAATCATTGAATCTTGTATTCATATAAATTTTCAAATCTGTCAAACTATCAAAGAGTTGTGCATATTCTCCCTCTCGAATCATTCTACCCTTGATATGCTAGACTTTTCTTTGTACAATTGGAAAGCTAGTAGTAGATTTTAAAATTATTTCTCGCTTGATCTGACAGAGACTGACTTAAAGATGAATTACAAAAGAAATAAAGCAACACAAAAATAAAAGAAATATTATTTAACAAAAGATGTCCTGATCGGGAAAAGAAGAAAAGAAGAGGCCTTTTAGAACGAGATAGCTAGCTTCGATATCATGACATGCATTTCGAATTAAGCGACCTGATCTATCCAAACAATCTAAACTTCACTCTTGTCAACATTTCAGACTTTGAAATGAGGCTTCCATGTTTCAACTTTTCATTAGATCTGGTATTCACATTTGGTTAGTGCCTCGAACGACTTTCCCCAATGAATTTTCATCATTTGTCAGCTTCCTGTCGCCTCCATGTCGCCTTATGGTTACCTTGAGGGTTTTCACCAATAAGACTCTCTCATTTTTACTTCTCTCAATTCACTGTCGCCTTACGGTACCCGTGAAGGTTTTCACCTATAAGACTCTCTCATTTTTACTTCTCTCAACTCATTGTCGCCTTATGGTGCCCATGAGGGTTTTCACCTATAAGACTCTCTCATTTTTACTTTTCATTTTTCATTCCTTGTATAGACAACTGACATTTTTTCTTGTATGATAATCAACATCGAAAACATGCTTGACTTGTCATTCTTAAAAATTGATCTGAAGGTCTTTCTTTAGGCTGTAATATGGCTTTTTGACAGGGTTAGAAAGAAAGGGTTGCATGAAGGCTCAAAGATAACATTAAAATAACAGGGCTGAGATTTACTGTCACGCCCCGCCTTGGGGGGGGGTATGAATGACACCTGGTGCCCTACTAGGACCTGAACTGCTAGACCCTGAGTCTAAGCACATCTGGTGCCTGGCTAGCTCTAACTCAGATTCATGGAATCAATGGGCTATATAACGGCTGTAAATACAGCCTCCGGCCAACTGGGCCTATAGCCATCTGTCCTGTAATATCAGCTAACTAGAGTCACATTTAATATAGGGAAACCTATGCGGGCCGACAAGGCCACCATGCTGTCTAGTTATCTCTAACTCAATATAATGAATACTGAACATCTACGTGACCGGCAAGGTCA
>JACEIK010002150.1:40504-50898 GCA_018107945.1 Datura stramonium | reverse complement strand
TAATAATAAAAATGCTAAATGATTAAAGGGAGGTTAAAAATAATTAACTAAAAGCTAGATAAGAAAAATATTTTTGTCATTTCTTTCTTTTGTAAATAAAACTAAAATTTTCAATTCTAAAATAAATAAATATTTTGTACTTTTTTGTTTTAAATTTTTCACGAGTAAAAATCTATTAGAAATAAGATGAATTTAAACTGTCAAAGATTAAGTGTGAAATATGTTTATCGTTAAAATAGTGTAAAACTCACGGAGGATTAAAAATGACGTGTCTACGTCATAAATGACGTAACACCTTCAAACTCGATTTTTACAAACTCGAATTAACTCCAAACTTCCTTAACACTTTATAACTTATGATCAACTCCTCAAAACGCTTAATATTCATAAAAAAAGAATTTTGAAAACGCTTAATATTCATAAAAAAAAGAATTTTGAATCAATTTTACTCACATCTATAGAACAATTCACATCTTAGCACAACGATACGAGGTTTTACAATTTAGTGTCCTGACTATCTTATTTTTCTTGAACTATAAGAATTCATATCTAAGAATAGACCACCTTCTATGAAATAAAAAATTTAAAAAATACAGTAGTTGGTCTTTTTCCCTTTTTATTTTCTTATGTAATTCCAAAGGATATATATTGTTTTGTTCATTGTGAATAACATCTTTCTTAAGTTAGTATACGCCTCCATCTCAAATGATTTGACGTACTCACTAGTGAGTATCCAGGTAGCTTTGTAAGTCGATCCGTGACAGTCCAATAATATTGTGAATCTTTGTGAAATTAGTTACTTATGTAACAAAATTGAAGATTTTGTGAACATGTAGCAGGCATCTCTAGAAGACATAACATTGCTTCAAATGGTGCAGGTTATAGATCTTAAAACACAGTTGAAATATTTCAAGAAGGTGGTGAAATTGTTAAAGAATAAGACGGGAGGCACGCAGTCCAAGAAGCTCATATCGAATGCTGTATACATGTTTAGTGCTGGAACAGTTGATTACGGTGAAGTTTTCCGTAGCAGCCCTCATCACTTTCCATATCCTAAGCAACAATTTGTAGAGATGGTACTCGGAAATTTCACATCTGTTTTAAAGGTGATGAAAGTACATAGAGATGTACAAACTATGCCAGAATTATTCCAGTGATTCCTTTTATAATGAACAAAACAAATGAAACATAAATAATATTAATAAGTTTTCTCAAATTATATTTCGTGTGAAAAAATAAAATCAATGACTGTTATCACTAGATTTAACGAATATATACGGTTTGCATAGGAATTTTATCTTTCTGAATAATTGTTGAGACTAATATATATTGTATCTTCTTTAATTATTGCAACAGGATATTTACAAGAAAGGAGGGAGAAAATTTGTCATATTTACTTTGATTCCCTTAGGTTGTTTTCCAGGTGCTAGGGCTTTTCTCCTTCAACAAAACAAGAGTAGGGACTGCATAAACGAACTCAATGAGCTGCTGAAAATGCACAGTTTGGCTCTTCCGAAAAGGATGAATCAATTACAGGAGGAATTGACCGGATTTAAGTATACATTGTTTGATCTCTATAAAGTAGTTGATCAAAGGATCAACCACCCTTCAAAATTTGGTCAGTTCTATTTTTACTTGCAATAAGTCTAACTGCTTTACATAATTCTCCTTGTTCAATAATTACTATTGCCTCAAGTATATATGAACTAGTTGTCCTTGGAAAAATAACACAAAATCGAAGGGCATATGAGATAGTAAGTTGCCACAGATTATTATGCATGCTTGATTTGAAAAAGAGATTGCACTCTGTGGCCTATGCTAATTAAGTAGAGAAATAGTAAGGTAATAAAGACTTTGACTTACCTAAAGAATAGCAATTTCATTCGGGATAGATATGTGTGCGCGGAGCGGTACTCATTCTGCACCTTCTAATTTAAATTCATGGATTTGTCTCTGACTTCATCTTAGCATATTTAATTTTCGTGTCTGTGTAGGTTTTGAAGTATCAAAGATGGCATGTTGTGGTACAGGACCTTTCCGAGGAATTAACAGTTGTGGAGGTAAAAGACAAGTAAAAGATTACCAACTGTGCAAAAATCCCAAGGATTATGTATTTTTCGACGCTACTCATCCTTCAGAATCGACCTACAAACAGTCTGCTAAACTATTATGGCATGGCGATCCGGATGTCACTGGACCTCATAGCCTAAAATCTTTTTTTTGAATTTTCAGGCCAACACCACGAGACATTTGGTGGGCACATTTCAACTCTTTATTTTTTTTTAAGTTTTGAATAAGACTGTCTGTAGCTTCCTCTTCCATGTTGTATGTACACATTTCCACAAAATAATACCGCATTTGCTTCTTTAGACTGTGGAAATCTCTTGATGTAATGTCCGGAAATCTTCGAGAATGTCATAATTAGGACTGAAGCATCTTATAAACATTCAATGGCAATGTATTAGCACTATAAGGGCTCGTTTGGTTCACGGATAAAATTGTATTGAATTTTAATTTTGGAATTAATTTATTCCACTTGAGAAGTGGGATAAAATAATACTAAGTTGGATGAGATATATAATGTGGAATATTCAGGATCAAGATTGAGATTAAATTTCAATTCTATCTAATTGAAAGTATAAATTTATTCAAATTTAAATTTATATCTTCAACCAAACCAAGTATAATTTGAATTTCACTTTTACTCCTAAAATCTTCACCTTATCGTGAGTACCAAATACTATTTTAAGGGTAAAGATCAATGATTGAAGGAGTTCTTTGAAATCTTCCCTCTCTTTAAAAACAAATGGTTTATATTGATGTTACCACCTACCACGAACCCCCTGACCCACATGATCTAAGGTAACATTACCCAAAGTAGCCAATCCCCAACAATCCAAAACCAATGAGAAGGCGATAACTCAGAAAAGCAACTCACACCCACCACCCTTCTCCAGAAATAACCAAAATTGCGGAAATTCAGCTAATTGGAGACAAGTCAACACACGAAGACAATGGATCCCCAAACATGCAAAAAACATTTCCTCCACCATTGAAAGTCTCAACCAATTTTGATGGACATATTCCGGTGGAAACTAAGGAAGATCCTCCGAAAGGGAAGGAGGTGCAAAAGCCACCCTTTAGGAGATTAATTAAACCATTACCAATCTCACTATCCCTTCAAATCAAATTGAGACAGGCCCCAGGAACAACCAGGTCGAACAAAGAAATGTAACAATTGGGAGTAATCAACTTCATTCGGTCTTAAAGCCCATTTTTGTTACTGCTGCCTGCTGTCCAGGTCTCTGCTACACCTCCGGCTAGTTCGGCGCCAGTGGAAATCTGACGAGGTATTCATTTAGGTAATTAGCTATTTATTTAAGCGCACAAGACTATTTTGTCAACTTAGCTCAAGAATGTTGAATGACAATTGTTGGAAAGTTTTACAAGCTGGGTAAACCTAGTATGGATGATTTGTGCAAACAATTTGTCAGTTAGTTTCATCTCAAAGAACTGTCAAAATAGCTTTTGTTGACTCGAAGCATGTCTACATTGACTTCATCAATGAAATAGATTTCAAACACATTCATTTCAAGTCTTTCATCTACTTTGGAGATTGCCCCATGAATCCTGAGGTGGGCTCCGCAATTCAAATGAGAAGCTAAAACAACTATAGTTCCTCTTTGGGTCTTTATCCATAAATTAAATATTTATGACATCTCTTTATATGGAATACATTATTTAGGCACGTTGAAGATGTTGAAACACCCATTGCCCCTGATTTGTCCACTTTCTCAAAATCAAGGGGAAATGTTCCAAAGATAGCACTATGAGAAAACAAACAAACATTCAGAAATTTTCACTCTGTATTTATTGATGGATATATTGTACAAAGGCACGTATTTATACACAATTAAAAATAACAAACTAGTCTATGTGTCCCTATTCTATTTGTTGTTGCCTAACTAACCTATTAAAAATGTACAAGTGTAATTCTGAATGAAAAAAATAAAGAATATGGATTTTGTGCCCATCTGTTGAAGGTAACTGCCCAGGCCCAAAGTAAAGTAGATGAGTTGCTGGCCCAATCACTTCAAAACCTTTAGCCCAAAACTATTTAGGGTCCAAATACGTAGAGAGTTTATTTCCTCTTCTTCTCTTATCATTATCGGACATATCAGGGATGATCGGAGAGGAATCTTTGTACTCAACACCCCCCCTCAAGTTGGAGGGGGATGAAAGGACACCCAACTTGCCAAGTAAATGAGCATGTGTAGGCCCTGTGAGAGATTTAGTGAAGAGGTCAGCTGGTTGAGAAGACGATGGAATGTAAGAGAGTGAAATTAAATCGGCTAGATATTGTTAGCGCACAAAGTGGAAATCAAGCTCGACATGCTTGGTTCTTTCACGGAAGACGGGATTTTTGGCGATGTGAATCATTTCCCGGCTATCGGAGTCGAGAGGAACTGGCAGAGAAAGAGGAACAACAAGATCATCAAACAATCGAACAAGCCACGTGAGTTCAGCAACAACCCGGCGCATTGAACGATACTCCGCCTCAGCTGAACTAAGAGAAATCGAAGACTGTTTCTTTGATTTCCAAGAAATGGGAGAATAACCCAAGACAATATAGAAACCACTGACAAATCTGCGCGAATCCAGACATATCCCCCAATCGAAATCACAAAATGCAGTGAGCTGATAAGAAGGAGAAGAAGTTAGAAAAAGGCCAAGTCCAGGGTCTCGAAGAATATACCGAAGAACCCTCAAAGCAGCCTGAAGATGAGGTTGTCGAGGATCTTGCATGTATTGGATCAAATGTTGAACGACAAAGTTGATGTCAGGCCTTGTGTGGGTCAAATAATTGAGCTTTTCCAAAAGATATCGATACAAAGTGGGATTTGGAATTGGTGCACCATTGTTGGTAAGCAATCTGACTGTTGAATCAAGAGGGCAGGAAACTGGTGAAGAAGACGATGAGGAGAACTCATGAAGCAGATCCAGAGTGAATTTCCGCTGGCAGAGAATTAAGCCCTGAGGTTCACGCAAGACTTCCATTCCCAGAAAATAATGTAAGTCACCAAGATCTTTATGTGAAATTCCTAGTGAAGAAATACTTTCAAGGCATTTAATTCGTCAACATCATTACCAGTTAACAAAATATCATCCACATAAACTGTGACAATGGAAATAGATGAGGCTGTCTTCTTAACAAATAGGGAATAGTCGTTTAAGGAATGATTGTATCCTTTGAAATTTAGGGCAGTAGTAAGCTTGGCATACCATTGACGGGAAGCCTGACGAAGTCCATAAAGAGACTTTCATAATCTGCAAACCTGGGAAGGGGATGAGGGAGACAGGCCAGGGGGGAACTTCATGTAAACTTCTTTATGTAGATCACCATGTAGAAAGGCATTATCAACCTCTAACTGATAGAGACCCCAACCTTTTTTAACTGCAATAGCCAAAATACAACGAATAGTAGTCATTTTAACCACGGGCGAAAAGGTATCTGTGAAATCGACCCCTTCCTTCTGAATGTCACCTCGAACAACAAGTCGAGCTTTCAACCTCTCTATACTGCCATCAGAGTGATGTTTGACCTTGTAGACTCATTTACGAGGTAAATCTTTCATGTTAGGGGGTAAATCCACCACTTCCCAAGTGTTGTTGAGCTCAAGGGCCTTAATTTCTTTGGACATAGCCTCAGCCCATCCTGTGTGAAGAATATCCTGGGAAAAGCTAGTGGGTTCTTGTATTTGTGGGACAAAGTTTAGAAGGGATTGATTAGCAGGCGTGAGACCACGAAAAGAAGAGGTAGAAGGAGAGGCAGGGCAGAGAAAATAGGAGGATGAGACATCATTGAACTGTAGGGCATTGCAGATGAAATCTTTGAGATAGGCAAGAGGCTTGTGTTGTCTGGAGGATTTTCTGATAAGGGTATCAATTATAGGAACAGAGGGGGAAGGCATAGGTATAGAAGAAGAAGTGGGATGAGGTTGTGGAGGAGGTGTGGGGATGTTAGAGGAAGGAGGAGGGTCAAAATGGGCTGGAAGTTGGGCAGAGAAAGGTGAGGGAAATATGGAAGAATTATGGGAGGAAGGTTTAAGAAGAGCAAAAGGAAAAATATCTTCATAAAAAATGACATCTTTGGAGACAGAAATCTGTAAAGTTTGAATGTTAAGAACTCTGTAGCCCTTTTTCCCATGGGGATAGCCTAAAAACACACTAGGGACAACTCTTGGTTGAAATTTATTTCTTTTTCTGGGTAAAGTAGAAGTAAAACATAGGCAGCCAAAACATTTTAGGGCAGAATAATTTGGTTTAGAGTTAAAAAAGAAGTTCATAAGGAGTTTGGTGATTTAGGACTTGTGAAAGAAATCAATTGATAAGAAAAGTAGCTGTTAGGATACAATCTATCGTGTCATAGTTCTTCTTTTACATTGGAATTAAAAAGACTAAAACAAGAAACTGAAACAGGAGCATGCAATGCTCTACAAGATGCTGGAATAGAAGGAAAACTACTCTTAAACTTAAGAACTCTGGTAGACTTGATAGCTGGATTTGAGAAAGTAGAGGCCTCTTTGTTGTTTACTAATCTCCAAAGAGCTCTTCATTAAAGGGCCCTGAATGAAACAAGAAGAGGGAGTGAATAACAAACAGTGATTGAGCTGTTGACATAATTTATGCACAGAGAGAAGATTAAATCTAAAAGATGGCACATATAAGACGTTTTGCAAAATTAGAATTGGCAAAAGAGAAATGGAACCAACATGAGTTACTGCTACTTGGGTAGAATTAGGAAGTTTTATCATTTGAGGTTTATGCAAGGCTTTGATATTAAAGAGTAAAGAAATATTGAAAGTCATGTGTTCACTGGCACCACTTTCCAGTATCCAAGATTGTGAATTAGAATGGACTAAACAAGCAGGGGAATTAAAGAAGTTTGTTATACCAGCACAGTTCACCCCAGGAAAGGTATTAGAAACATCAACTCCTTGTTGGCCCAATTTAGCTTGTTGAAGTAGTGAAAGAAGTTGTGTAATATTTTCTTGAGTAAGTATTTGCTTCCTTGGACTGCTGCTATCTCCTTCTGATTTCGAATCACTGCCATGGAGCACATTGTTGGCCTGAATTGTGTCCCGCATTTGTTTATTCTTTGTGAATTTAAAGTCGGGAGGAAATCCATGCAACTTGTAGCATCTATCAATGGTATGTCCAGGATTTTTACAGTATGCACAATTAGGAGTAATTTTCTTATCAAAAGGTCTCTAATTCCTATCAAAATGTCTCCTAAATCCTCCAGGTCCTTGTCTCTGATTAGCTACCAGAAAAGAAGAAGAATCTCCTGGATATGCAGGAGAAACATGTATTTCTCTTTGTTTTTCATCTTGAATTACCAAAGAGTAGGCCTGACCAATAGAAGGTAGGGGTGAAGACAAAAGAATATTGCTCTTGACCCCTAAGAAAACTTCATTTAAGCCCATTAGAAATTGTAAGAGTCTTTCATTCTAATGAGCTTTAAGATTCTTGGCTTTAGCTCCACAATTGCACTCACAAACACAAGCAAAGAAGGTATTCAAAGCATCCAATTCATCCCAGAGACTTTTTAATTTTGTGAAATAGGTAGAAACATTTGTGTTGCCTTGTATTATAGAGCTTAATTCTTTTTGTAGTTGAAATAACTTTGCTCCATTTGTTTGTCCAAATCTATCCTCCAAATCATTCCACAAGTCTTTTGCACTCTGGGAGTACAAAACACTCTCTGCTAGTTCTTTTGAGAGAGAATTCAAAAGCCATGAAAGGACCATATCATTGCAACTGGCCCAGGACTTTTGAAGATCAGAATCTATGCTTGAAACTGCTAGGGATCCATCAATGAATCCTAACTTGTTCTTAGCAGAAAGGGTAATTACTACAGCACGTCTCTAGCCCCCATAGCTTTTTCCATCCAAGACTGAAGACACCAAATTCATCCCTGGATAATCCGAAGAATGGAGATAAAAGGGATGAGTAGGATCAACTATTCAATTGGAATTGGATACAGTCGAAGCTATTGTCTCACTAGCAATGTTTTCGCTAGTTCCCATTGAAATAAAAGAAGAAGAGCAAACAACAAAAAAAAACTGTATGAGCAGAATCAAGTCTACTCTGATACCATGAGAAAACAAACAAACATTGAGAAATTTTCACTCTGTATTTGTTGATGGATATGTTGTACAAAGGCACGTATTTATACACAATAAAAGAGAATCTGAAAATAACAAACTAGTCTGTGTCCCTATTCTATTTGTTGTTACCTAACTAACCTATTAAAAATGTACAAGTGTAATTCTAATGAAAAAATAAAGAATATGGATTTTGTGCCCATTTGTTGAAGGTAACTGCCCAGGGCCAGAGTAAAGTAGATGAGTTGCTGGTCCAATAACTTCAAAACCTTTGGCCCAAAACTATTTAGGGTCCAAATATGCAGAGAGTTTATTTCCTCTTCTTCTCTTATCATTATCAGACATATCATGGATGATCAGAGAGGAATCTTTGTACTCAACACTCTACAAGAAAAAAAAATTAGCGAGGGAAAATTTTATAGACTAAATTCGATTGCTAAAAGTAAATAACGATCTGAAAAATTTTGGTCACCACTGATCACTAAAAGTTTTGACGTTAAAAGTTAATGATCGGATTTCAATCCAGTTGTTAAAAATATGTTTTAATGATAACATAAATTCCGTTCATTATATGTTCTTTTTAGTGACTGAATTTTTCTTTTGCTAATTTTACATCCAATCGGTAAACATCTTTAACGACAACAACTAATTTGATCACTACAAGTACCTTTAGCAATCAAAATTTCTTTCGTTAATACTATGTTGGTTGGTTGGTGCACCTCTATGACTTCTTCAAAGTTCACATTGACTCCTACTTCATCATCATTTTGAGCTTCCTCCCATGAATCAACTTGAGCTATGCCCCATTTTTCACTTCTTCTTGCTATGCTCCTCAATGTCTCCTCCGCTTCTTATTTTAGAGATTTACATCTTTCTTCTAGTGGATTTGATAATTCCATGGGCATAGAGGGGTTGGCATTCTTTTCCGCATTAGACTCTCACTCCACGAAGGCTTGGAGCATGGCTTTTATGCGTCCACATGTGATTTTCCTTCCCTCACTTTCCATGGATTCATTTCTTTCAAGCTTGGGAGCACAAATCCTATAATAACCATTATAACGGGAAGTGAACCCATTTGGGCATCAATCCCAATGTCTCCCATGACTACCACCTCATGTTCATCTATACCCATCATAGGAAGGAGAAGGTGCACTCATCTCCCTTCTAGGGGAATATTTTCAATCTTGCCAATAGTGTGGTCCTCCACAATAGGGACGTGGGTGTCATGACCCGAGAGTACACCCGAATTGTAGACATGGGACAAGGAGCCCTGAGGGACCCCGAGTAAACCCATGTCATGAGCATATAACTAAACCATTAACATAAGGTGGAAGAATTAACTTAATAGTCATGAACTAAATAAAACCGTGACATGAAATATAAGAAACAACCGTACATGATCCAAGCGTAAATAGATGACTACTACAAAATAGGTTTGAAAGCCTCTAAGCATAATAGTCGGGTTGAAGGGACAAGACCCCAAATAACATACTGAAAATTAAAAGACAAACAAGATTCGAACATGAAGCCCTTGAACAATGAGGACTCACCACTGAGAACTGAGAGCAGATCTGAGAGCAAACAAGGAGCGATGCTGAACCTGTGAACCGGAGCCTGTATCATAAAATGATACAACATAGAAAATATGCGGGTCAGTACTTGGAATGTACTAAGTATGTGAGGTATGCAAAACAATACTTAAAACATAAAAGTTATAGGAGTGCGGACATCATGATCATAAAGACTGAAATCATAAGTGTATCGTAAGGCTCAAGATTTCCGAAATATTCATAAACCTGTCATAGTCATAACATGAGAGAAATTTTTTTCATAAAACATAACTTGAGCCAAAAGAACATAATCATACAGGCATTAAAACAATGAGGAACAGTGGGAGATTTCTATAACAGACATACCCCACATGAGCACACATGGAGCCCGACCTGTTAGCCTAGTCGGGAGGCCATTCATACCTTGCCAAGGGTATGAACCATGAAAGACGTTATATCACTCGTGAAGGCCTAGTAGGGCAAAAGGGACAGTCACTAAGAGGGTCCCAAACTTAACCTACGATGACACATAGTTTTGAGATTCGGGGTGTAACCTAGGGCCCGAACCTACTCGGTGTTACGTACTACTCCCAAAACATGCAACGTGCTCATAGAAATTCATACATGACATGCATGGCTAGTTAAATCGTGATAATCATAACATGCTTGAGAATTC
>JACEIK010002150.1:0-11637 GCA_018107945.1 Datura stramonium | reverse complement strand
GTTTGAATGTACTGAGCAAGTGGGAGAAAACATATCTGAATATAAAGTCTGAACTGAAATGACATGCAATGACCAACAGGTAAGATGAACTGAGCTACTGATGTAATCTAAAATGGTCAAGATGACCGTGTCTGATGGTTAAAGACATACCCTAAGTCTGAAATACTGAGTCTAAGAGACCACACTGAACTGAACTGAAAATAACTGTGACTGAACTGAACTGACTAGTTGGAGAGTCTCTAACTGACATATAACCACATGCGCTAGACGTGGAGTCCAATGTATACACCCCACAGGTAGGACCCAATATACCTTAACAGGGTATAAAGGCATGAACTGGGTGATCGCAAAAGTCTGGGGCCAATCAGGCCAACTAATATTATAACCTATGCTGGCAACGTAGTTCTAGGAACCTGGGTGCGCTGGAACCCCAGCCCGCTCGGTGCTAAGTCGTACTCCCACTGGTATCCTATAATGATATGCTGAGCTGATAGCTTGAAACTGGGGCCAAAGACTGGTCAGGGAAATATAACTGAAAGTACCCTGAGAGTCTTATCAGACCAGATTCTGAAATTGGGTTCTAGACTGGTCAGAGCTGCTTATCTGAAAGCGTCATAACCGACTAAGAAAAAACTGTAACTGAACTGGGGTCCTGGGGATGGTCAGAGCTATATAACTAGAATATCATGACCGCCTAATAGACCAACTTACTGTAATCTGAGTCTGATTCTGATAACTGAGAGGCATCCCTGACACCTCGGAAAAAGACTGAACTCAAACTGATCAGTTGACACTTTTTGTAAAGTTCTTAAGAGGTTCTACATTATAACTGAACTAAACTACTAAGCAGCTAGTAGAGAACTCAACTTATTCCAACAACACGGGAATTCCATAATATGGCATAATCATAAGAATTAAAGAAATCTCATCTATCAAGGCTAAAATCATCTTATCAATGGAGTTTTTACTCAACAAATATATATAATAAGAATTACTAGGAAATTCAGCCCAAAACATACTTCATACAATAGACGGAAATTTAATACGCAATAATCATTACTGGAAAGTTTAGGGCTTAAATCACCTTGGCAAGAACAACAACAATTTACTTAGGAACTGATGAAGATCATATGAATAATAAACATGGATATAATCCCAATTGAAATAAATGAAAAACTAATGTGAAAATTTATTCGTATTCGAAGAACTCGGGGCTAAACTGAAAGGAAAATTATGGGAGGATTTTGTGGGACACAAGGGAAGGACAATTCCCTTGTTGAATTTCCATATACCTGACTAAAATTCTCTCGGAGAAGAAGACTTGAACTGCTGCAATAGATGAGAACACTAAGCTTGCTTGAGAGTTTCTTGAGAGGAGTTTTGATAAATTTTCTAGGTGTAAACGTTAGAATGAGGGGAGGAACCATCCAAAACCTCTAATAAGTCTGAATTTACATCCAAAATGATATTGTGTAGAGCTTAGGAGAATAGGAAATTACTAAATAGCCCTTAGAAATTTGCTGGGAAAACTGCCAGGTGACCCCAATGGTCGTGGTGGCTGGCCATGACTCGTGGTCACTCCCGTCAGGTACACTGCCTNTAAGAATCACTACGAAATTCAGCCCAAACATACTTCAAAAACTAAATAGAATTTAATACACAACCGATCACTGCTCGAGGATTTAGGGCTATAAACTCACTTGGCAAGATCATCAACAATTTACTTAAGAACTGATGAAAATAATTTGAATAATAATCATGGATAATAACCCAATTGAAACGAAAACCAACATGAAAATCTTTTTCACAATCGAAAATCTCAGGGCTAAACTGATAGGAGAAATATGGGAGGATTTTAGGGGACACAAGAGAAGGACTATTCCCTTGTTGAATTCCCACATACCTGACTAAAATCCTTGCGGAGAAGAAGCTTGAACTGCTGCAAGAGATGAGAAGTCGTAGTCATGCTTGGAGGGTTCTGGAGATGAGAACTTTCGATGTTTCTAAGAATTAAGAGTGGGGAATGAGGAATGAACCGTCTTTCACCACTAAAGAGTCTGAAATTATTACTAAAATGACGTAGTTTAAATCTTTGAAGAGTAGGAAATTACTAAATAGCCTTTAGAAATTCGCTAGGAAAAATTGTCAGGTGCCCCTAATGGGTGACCTAACGGGTCGTGGTGACTGACCATGACTCGTGGTCACTCCCGTTAGGTACACTGCCTGGGATCCTCAGTAGGTCACCACAAGGGACCACGACTCGTGGTCACCAGTCATGGATCACACTGTCTCATTCTGGAGATTTAATGCTGAGTCCAGTAACGAGTCACCTAACAAATCGTTGGCACACATGACGACTCATTGCCCCCACTCGTTAAGTACACTGGTCAACTAAATATATTCCCAACTCAGTCCTGACCACGAGTGACTTAACGGGTCATGGTTAGTGACCACGAATCGTGATGTCCCTCGTTGGGTACACTTTCCTCCTTCTCTAAATTATAAAACCTCCTTCTCACGGTTCACCTAACTAGTCGTGAGGTCACTTAACGACTCGTTAGGTGGGTCGTCTTGAAGCTTTTCTGCAGCTTATCCAAATTTCCTAATTTAAGTCCCGGGATTAGATTTTAAGTTTTCAGGGCATTACAATATCTCTCCCTTGTAAACATTCATCCAGGAATGTTAGAAAACACACAGGAAGTAGAAAATAGCAACCAAACTTTCCAAATACTGCTCATTTAACTTCAAAACTGCCAGAATGACTACCTCTATTTCAAAATACATAACTGAACTGAATTATTGTTGATACACATATCCAAATTCATAAAAGAAACTTATACACATGTATTGAATTCAACAACTAAGATCAGATCCTAAGGCAAACCTAGTATCTCAAGCTACAACAGAGCCGGTAGAGAACAAGTGCAGGTATTCGGACATCATATCCGCTTCGGCCTCCCACGTAGCTCCCTCAATCTGCTGATTCTGCGATAAGACCTTGACTGAAGCTATCTCCTTGTTCCTTAGCTTACGAAACTGACGGTCAAGGATCTAGAGTGCTACTTCCTCATATGAGAGACTATCTTTTACCCCTACATTGTCCAATGGCAAAACTGAGGCTGGATCTCCGATGCATTCTTCAAAAGTGACACATGGAAAACTGGATGTACAACTGCTAGTTCTAACGGTAATTCTAGCTCATAGGATACATTGCCGATACATCTCAAAATTCTATAGGGTCCCACATATCTCGGACTGAGCTTCCCCTTCTTTAAAAACCTCATCACCCCTTTCATGGGCGAAATTTTCAGGTTTACCCAGTCATCAATTGTAAACTCCAACTCTCTTCTCCGCACATCAGCATAAGATTTCTGGTGGCTTTGAGCTGTTTTCAACCTTTATCGGATGAGCTGAACTTTTTGCATTGCCTCGTGAACCGAGTCTGGCCCTATCAAGGTCGCTTCACCAACTTCAAACCACCCTATAAGAGATCTACACCTCTTACCATATAATGCTTCAAATGGGGCCATCTGGATACTAGAATGGTAGTTGTTGTTGTACGCAAACTCGTTAAAAGGCAAGTGATCATCCCAATTACCCTTAAAATTGATCGCAAATGCTCTTAGAACATCCTCCAGGGTCTAAATGGTCTACTTCTCTTTCCCATCGATCTGCGGGTGAAAAGCGGTGCTGAGTTTAACCTGAGTGCCTAGTCCCTTCTGAAAGGACTTCCAAAAATATGAGGTGAATTGTGTTCCCCTATCTGAAATGATAGCTAAAGGAACCTAATGGAGTCTGACTAACTCTCAGATGTAAAGTTTGGCATAGTCCTCAACTGAGACTGTTGCTTTAACAGGGAGGAAATGAGCTGACTTAGTCATCCAATATACTACCACCCAAATTGAATCATGCTGCCAATGAGTCCGGGCTAGACTTGTAATGAAGTCCATATATACTTCTTCCCACTTCCTTGTGGGTATACTGGTATCTTGAGTCATACCCCATGGTCTCTGGTGTTCTACCTTGACTTGCTAGCAATTCGGGCATTTAGCTACAAATTCAGCGATATCTCTTCTCATGTCGTTCCACCAGTAAACATCCCATAAATCACGGTACATCTTAGTAGCGCCAGGGTGAATGGAATATCTAGAACTGTGCGCTTCAACCAATATCTGTTGTTTCCTGAGAACTGCTTCCTGAGAACTGCTTCTTTAACTTTAAGTAGAACTGGATCTTCATCCTATCTGGACTTAACTTCAACTACCAGAGATAAGTCCGACCCACTTTGCATTACCACACCACCTTCGGCTGATTCCACCAGCTGCATCTCTAACCAGACTAATCCACGAACATCCTTCACTAACTCCTTCTTGCCTTCCTCAATGTGAACCACACTCCCCAAAGATAGTCTGCTTAGGGCGTTAGCCATCACATTGGCTTTACCCCGGTGATATAGCACGCTCATGTTATAGTCCTTTAGCAACTCCAACCACCTTGTCTGATGCAGGTTTAGATCCTTCTGACTCATCATGTACTGAAGACTCTTATGATTTGTAAACACATCTACGTGAGCTCCATATAAGTAATGACTCCATATTAGTAGCGCAAACACCACCACTGCCAGTTCCAAGTCATGAATTAGATAATTCTTCTCATGAACTCTGAGTTGTCTAGAGGCGTAGCCTATTACTTTGCCCCGTTGCATCAGGATGCATCCGAGTCCAACTCTGGAAGCATCACAATAAACAACAAATCCATTTGTTCCTTCTAGCAGGGTCACAAGTGGAGCAGTAGTGAGTCGAGTCTTCAACTACTCGAAACTTTTCCCGCACTCATCTGACTACTGAAATTTCACCTTCTTCTGTGTTAACTTAGTCAGAGGAGATGCTATTGAGGAGAAACCTTCCACAAACCGTCTATAATAACCTTCTAAACCCAAGAAACTCCTAATTTCAATAGGAAAGGTAGGTCTGGGCCAATCTTTCACGGCTGCTATCTTGTGAGGATCTACTTGTAATCCTTGACCTGAGACCACATGACCTAAGAAGGTCACTGACTTTAACCAGAATTCACACTTGCTGAACTTGGCGAACAGCTGATGATCCCTGAGTGTCTGCAATGATAACTTAGGTGATTTGCATGCTCTTCCTCATTTCTGGAGTATACTAGGATGTCGTCGATAAATACGATGCCGAACATATCCAAAACTACTTGAAGACTCTGTTTATTAAGTCCATGAAGGTTACTAGGGCGTTTGTTAGCCCAAAGGACATCACCACAAACTCGTAGTGACCATACCGAGTTCTTAATGTTTTTTTGGTATGTCACTCTCTCTAACCCTTAATTGATGGTACCCTGAGCTGAGATCGATTTTCGAGAAACAACTGGCTCCTTGAAGTTGGTCGAACAGATCGCCAATTCTATGTAGAGGGTACTTTTTCTTAACTCTGACCTTGTTCAACTGACGGTAATCTATGCATATTCTGAGGGAACCATCTTTCTTACGCACGAATAGCACTTGAGCACCCCAGGGAGAGATGCTAGGTCTGAGAAAACCCTTGTCAAGAAGGTCTCTTAGTTGCTCGTTCAACTCCTTAAGCTAAGCCGGAGCCATTCTGTAAGGAGGGGTGGAGATAGGCTGAGTATCTAGGAGGAGATCTATTCCGAAGTCTATTTTCAATTCAAGGGGAACTCCGGGAAGATCCTCAGGAAAAAAATTTGGGAACTCACTAACTGCTGGAACTGACTGGATGGTTGGGGTCTCAGAGTTGGAATCCTTAACCCAAACTAGATGATATTTACATCCTTTAGAGATGAGTTTCTGGGCCTTAAGGTAGGAAATAAACCTACCCTTAGGCACTGAACTACTGCCCGTCCATTCTAAAACTAGCTCGTTGGGAAACTGAAACTTGACAACTCTAGTTCTGCAATCAACTGAAGCATAGCAGGAGTGTAACCAATCCATGCCGAGAATAAGGTCAAAGTCGACCGCGTCTAACTCTACAAGATCAACTGGAATAACTTTACTTCGGAGTGAGACTGGGCAGTTTCTATACACCCAACTGGCTCTAACTGATTCGCCAATTGGGGTGGAGACTGAGAATGGATCTGAGAGGACCTCTAGACTAATGTTAAACTGGACTGCTATATAGGGAGTCACGAACGTAAGAGTGGATCCTGTATCTAAGAGGGCATACACATCTAGATGGAAGATACGTAACATACCAGTAACTACGTTAGGTGAGCTTTCCTGATCCTGACGAGAAGATAGAGCATAGAAATGATTTTGGCACTGACCACCATCTGTACCTAATATGTTGGCCTGCTGAGCTAGTCAGACTGCTGGCGCTGATAAGGTGGTAGATTGTGATCTCCCTCGCCCTATAGACGGGCACTCCCTAAGCCTGTGTACAAGCTGTCCACACCCAAAACAGCCCTCTCATCCCTAAAGGTATTCTCCCGAGTGGTTCCTACCACACATGGGGAAAGCTGGATACCTATTCCCGGTACTGTGAGCCTGAGACTGAGTACCAGATGACCCACCCCTCCAATCCTGGCGGGACCAAATGGTTGGGGCGCTGGATGAACAAGGTGCTAGGGATGTCTACTGTTGTTGCTACTGTGGGCGGCTACTACCGCTAGACCTTTGATGGGTGAAATCTGACTTGCTAGTCCTTGCTCATTTGTTCTTACAATCCATATCTTTAAGCTTTTCGGCTTCAATTTGTTGGGCATACACAATTAAGCTAGAGAGGTCCATATCCTTGATTAGCATCACCGTCCTGCACTCCTTGAGGACCAGGTTTGACACGCCATTTACAAACTTCAGCATGCAAGCCATTTTCTCGGCTACCATCTCTGGAGCATATTTAGACATCCTAGTAAACTCCAGATCATACTGCTCTGCAGTTCTGTTGCCTTGTCGCAAATGCATAAACTCTGCCATCTTGGCCTTCCTTAGCTCCCGAGGGAAAAAACTGTCCAAGAAAGCTGTGTGGAATTCTTCCCACTCCACTGGTCCTGCTCCCTCTGGCCTCCCTTCTTTCCACTGGACATGCCAGACTTGGGCTACCCCTTCCAGCTGGTAGGAAGCCAAGTCGGCACTCACAGAGGGACTGACACCCATAATTTAGGTGATTTTTCTAACCTCGTCTACAAACCCTTGTGGGTCATCTCCCACCTTTGTTCCATGAAAATCTGGAGGGTTCCTCCGAGTAAAATACCTCACTTGGGCAGCTGCTGTGAAACCGTTTGTGGTAACTGAAACCAGCTGCTGATTCGCCTGATTGGTGACTATCTGAGCGAGCAGCTGGATAGCCGCTCTAAAATCTACAGTGGACACTGTGTCATCTTGAGGGGCTGCTGGAGCTGGTGGGACAGGTCTGTTGGTGTTACTGGCCCTTTTTCCGTTACATGGTTCACAGAAATGAAACAAAGCACGAATTAGAAGGGCATTTTCTAGAATTGAACTTTAAATCACGATAAAGAGTATGAACAAAAGAGTGTTTTCCTAATACATCTTGTATCCTCCTCGTCAAAAGTGTCTTCACAACCATGAAAAGGACTCTACTCAATGCATCTTTCAAAATTTCTGAGGATACTCTGAACCTGGGGCTCTAATACCGAGTTTGTCACGGCCTGAGCCTACACCCTGGATGTAACACGGTACTTAATGTCACAAGTGACCCCAAGTCAACCCTTGGTCTATCATACACTTGTACTTTGAGTAAACATGCACAACGTAAATTTTAAATAATACNGGATCGAAAGGTTGGGGCGCTGGCTGAACTGGGTGCTGGGGCTCTCTGCTGCTGCTGCTGCTGCGGTGGGCAGCTACTACCGCTGGACCTCTGATGGCCGAAATCTAACTGGCCAGTCCTTGCCCATTTGTTCTTTCGCTCTATATCCTTCAGTTTTTCAACCTCAATCTGTTGGGCATAAACAATCAATATAGAAAGGTCCATGTCCTTAATCAGCATCGCGGTCCTGCACTCCTTGAGGACCAGATTTTACACTCCATTTACAAACTTCAGCATGTGAGACCTTGACTCGGCTACCATCTCTGGAGAATACTTATAAAGCCTAGTAAACTCCAGAGCATACTCCTCCACCGTTCTATTGCCCTGTCTCAAGTTCATAAACTCTGCCATATTTGCCTCCCTCAGCTGCCGAGGGAAAAATCTTTCCAAGAAAGCTGTATGGACTTCTTCCCACTCCACTGGTCCTGCTCCGGCTGGCCGCCCCTCTTTCCACTGGTCATGCCAGACCTGAGCTACCCCTTTGAGCTGGTATGCAGCCAGATCAGCCCTCTCTGAGGAGCTGACACCCATAATGTGGGTGATCTTCCTGACCTCATCCACGAACTCCTAGGGATCCTCCCCTACTTTGGATCCCTAAAAAGATGGAGGGTTCATACGGGTAAAGTCCCGCACCATCGTAGCCGCTGCGTACCCGTTGGTGTTCATCGGTACCACCTGTTGGTTCACCTGGTTGGTGACTGTTTGGGCTAGTAGTTGAATGGCCGCCTGGAATTCGGTGGTAGATGTTGGATCATCTTGGGGAGATGTTGCGGTTGATAGGGCAGGCCTATTGGCGTTATCGACCCTTCTTCTGTTACCACGTCTGGGAGGCATGATTCACTAAAATGAAACAGAGCACGAATTAGAAGGGCATTTCTGGAATTGAACTTTAACGTACGATAAGGAGTATGAACAAAAGGAAGTTTTCCTAATAACATCGTATAGCCTCCTCGTCATAAGTGTGGCGCGCTTCACACTCATGAAAAGGACTCTACTCGATGCGTCTTTTAGACTTTTCGAGGATACTCCAAACCTAGTGCTCTGATACCAAGTTTGTCACGCCCTGAGTCTACACCTAGGACGGGACACGGTAGTTGATGTCACAAGTGACCCCAAGTCAACCTCTGGTCTATCATACACTAGTATTCTAAGTAAAACATGCACAACGGAATTTTTAAATAATAACATAAAAGCATTTCTATGAAATTTAAAATAAAAATTAAAACATGAAATCTGAACATCTGCAGTCTGAAAGCCTTCTAATTGATGAGTTGTTGGGACAAGTCCCCGGCTATTTCTAAGTCTAACTGAAAATAATAACTAAATTGAAAGAAAATAAGGCAAGGCCCTCGAATGATGAGGACTCACACTTCGGCTGCAATGAAGGAGGATCTGGATCGCAATGGCTAATGATGCTGAGTCTGGGAACCTGCAGCTGTATCATGAAATGATACAATATAAAAGTATGCGTTAGTACTTTGAATGTACTGAGCAAGTGGGAGAAAACATATCTGAATATAAAGTCTGAACTGAAATGAAATGCAATGACCAACAGGTAAGCTTAACTGAGCTACTGATGTAAACTGAAATGATCAAGATGACCCTGTCTGATAGTCAAAGACATGCCCTAAGTCTGAAATACTGAGTCTGAGAGACCACGCTGAACTTATCTGAACTGAACTGACTGGTGGGAGAATCTCTAACAGACATATAACCACGTGAGCTAGACGTGGAGTCCGATGTATACACCCCACAGGTAGGACCCAATATACCTTTCCATGGTATAAAGGCATGAACTGGGTGATCACAAAAGTCTGGCACCAATTAGGCCAACTAATACTGTAACCTACGCTGGCAGCGTAGTTCTAGGAACCTGGGGGCACTGGAACCCCGGCCCGCTCGGTTCTATGTCCTACTCCCACTAGTATCCTATACTGATCTGCTAAGCTGATAGCTCGAAATAGGGGCCCAATACTGGTCAGGGACATATAACTGAAAGTACCTTGAGAGTCTTATCAGATCAGATAAGAGCTACTTATCTGGGAGCGTCGTAACCGTCTAAGAACAAACTGTAACTTAACTGGGGTCTTGGGGCTGGTCAGAGCTATATAACTAGAATGTCATGACCGCCTAGTGGACCAACTAATTGTAATCTGAGTCTGATTCTGATAACTGAGAGGCATCACTGACACCTCAGAAAAAGACTGAAGTCAAACTGATCAGTTGACGCTTTCTGTAAAGTTCTGAAGAGGTTCTACATTCTAACTAAACTAAACTACTAAGAAGCTAGTAGAGAACTCAACTTATTCCAACAACACGAGAATTCCATAATATGGCATAATATTAAGAATTAAAGAAATCTCATCTATCAAGGCTAAAATCATCTTATCAATGGAGTGTTTACTCAACAAATATATATAATAGGAATTACTAGGAAATTCAGCTCAAAACATACTTCATACAATAGACAGAAATTTAATACGCAATAATCATTACTCGAAAGTTTAGGGCTTAAATCACCTTGGAAAGAACAACAACAATTCACTTAGGAACTGATGAAGATCATATGAATAATAAACATGGATATAATCCCAATTGAGACAAAAAACCAACGTGAAAATTTATTCGTATTCAAAGAACTCGGGGCTAAACTGATAGGGAAATTATGGGAGGATTTTGGGGGACATAAGGGAAGGACAATTCCCTTGTTGAATTCTCACATACCTGACTAAAATTCTCCCGGAGAAGACGACTTGAATGGCTGTAATAGATGAGAACCCTAAAGCTTGCTTGAGAGGAGTTTCAATAAATTTTCTGGGTGTAAACGTGAGAGTGAGGGGAGGAACCATCCCAACCCTCTAATAAGTCTGAATTTACATTCAAAACGATGTAGTTTAGAGCATAGGAGAATAGGAAATTACTAAACAGCCCTTAGAATTCACTGGGAAAACTGCCAGGTGACCCTAACGGGTGACCTAACTGGTCGTGGTGGCTGACCACGACTTGTGGTAACTCCCATCAGATACACTACCTAGGTTCCTAAGTAGGTCACCACGAGGGACCTAACGAGTCATGGTCACTAACTATGACTTGTGGTCACCAGTCATGGACCCTCACTGGTGAAGATTAAGTGCTAAGCTTGGTAACATGTCACCTAATGAGTCATTACCACTAGAAACGACTCGTTGTGACACTCGTTAGGTGCACTAGCTAAAAACTGATTAGGGCTGGCAACGGGGGACATAACAAGTCATTACAGGTGACCATGACTCGTTGTACCCACCTGTCAAATACACTGACCAACTTATAAATTTCTCGACCTAGGCCTAACCACGAGCGACTTAACAGGTCATGGTCAGTGACTACGACTCGTGAAGTCTCTCGTTGGGTACACTACCACCCTTCTTAAGAACCTCAAACCTCATCCTCATGGCTCACCTAACGAGTCGTGTGGTCACTTAACAACTCGTTAGATGGGTCGTCTTGTAGATTTTTGTAGCTTTTCCAGATTTAAGTTCCGAAATTAGATTTTGAGTTTCCGAGGAATTACAATATCAAGTGCAGGGACAACGCTAGTAGAGAAACCTGGATCATTTAGGAAAATCCCACATCGGAATAGAGAGGGAGAGTTCTGGGCTATTTAGTAAAGGTATTGGACTCAATACTGTGAGGCGCCTTTTGGGTTGAAAACCCGAAGGGGAAAATCCGTGATGGGCTTCGTCCAAAGAGCGGACGATACTTCACAGTGTTTGGCTAGGGTCTTTACAGTGGTATCAGAGCCAACTCTCGACTAGTATGGTGGTGGGGAAAACATCAGCGAGGACACTAAGTCCCTACG
>JACEIK010002149.1:184057-218276 GCA_018107945.1 Datura stramonium | reverse complement strand
ATCATGTTGGTTAGTATAAATTCACATTTTAACTACAATTTACATGAGAATGTACAAACATCGATGGATAAACAAGACGAAATGACGCATTTGAGTATCAGTTGGGCACATAAATCTGCCCAAGATCAATCTGCACCTCGTACCATACAATGCCTCAAATGGGGCCAACTGGATACTGGAGTGGTAGTTATTGTTGTACACAAACTCGATAAGAGGCAAGTGGTCATCCCAACTGCCCTTGAAATTGATCACGCATGCTCTCAACATATATTCTAGGGTCTAAATAGTCTGCTTAGCTTGTCCATCTGTCTGCGGGTGAAAAGTTGTGCTAAGCTTGACCTGAGTACCAAGTCCCTTCTTAAAAGACTTCCAAAATGAGAGATGAATTGGGTACCTCTATCTGAGATAACGAATAATGGAACCCGATGAAGCCTGACCAACTCTCGGATATAAATCCTAGCATAGTCCTCAGCTGAATCTGTAGTTTTGACTGGAAGGAAATGTGTTGACTTAGTCATCTGGTCTACTACTACACAGATAGAATCATGTTGCCGACGAGTTCGAGGTAGACCCATAATAAAGTCCATATTTACTTTTTCCCACTTCTATGTGGGTATGCTGATATCTTGAGTCATACCTCCCGGTCTCTGATGCTCTACCTTGACTTGCTGGCTATTCGAGCATGTAGCTATGAATTCGGCGATATCTCTCTTCATGTCATTCCACCAGTAAATATCCCGCAAATCACGATACATTTTTGTAGCACCGGGGTGGATGGAGTATCTCGAGTTTTGTTCTTCAACCAGTATCTTCTATCTTAACTCCCCGATGTTCGGTACACAACCTGCCCTAGTAATGGAGCACACCATCTCCCCCTTGGGAAAAAACCTCAACATCTTTTCTAAGAACCACTTCCTTAAGTTTAAGTAAGATGGGATATTCACCCGGTTTGGACTTAACTTCAACAACCAAAGAGGAATCTGACCCACTTTGCATTAACACTCCACCCTCAGCTGAGTCAACCAACTGCACCCCTAACCGAGCTAGTCGATGAATATCTTTCGCCAGTTGTTTTTTGCCTTCCTCTACATGAGTCACGCTCCCCATAGACACTCTGCTCAGGGAATCAGCCACCACATTGGCCTTCACTGGGTGATACAGCACGCTCATGTCATAGTCCTTCAGTAGCTCCAACCACCTTCTTTGACGAAGATTCAGATTTTTCTGATTGAACACATACTGGAGGCTCTTGTGATTGGTGAAAACATCTATGTGAGCCCCGTACAGATAGTGTCTCCATATTTTCAACGTGAACACCATTGTTGCCAACTCCAAGTCATGAGTCGGATAATTCCTTTCATGAACTTTGAGTTGTCTGGAGGTGTACGCTATCACCTTGCCCCGCTGCATCAGGACACAACCGAGTCCAACTCTGGAAGCATCACAATAAACTACAAACCCATTTGATCCTTCTGGTAGGGTCAACACTGGCACTGTAGTGAGTCGAGTTTTCAACTCCTGGAAACTCTTCTCACACGCATCTAACCACTGAAATTTCACCTTCTTCTGAGTCAGCCTAGTCAGAGGGGATTCTATAGAAGAAAAGCCTTCCACAAAGCGTTGGTAATACCCGGCTAGACCCAACAAACTTCTGATTTCTATTGGGGAGGTAGGTCTGGGCCAGTCTTTCACCGCTGCTATCTTTTGAGGATCAACTTGAATACCTTCACCCGAGACCACGTGACTCAGAAAAGTCACGGACTTCAACCAGAATTTGCATTTGTTGAACTTAGCGAACAACTAGCAGTCCCTGAGTGTCTGAAGCACTATCCTTAGGTAATTAGCATGATCTTCCTTAATTATGGAGTATACTAGAATTTCATCAATAAAAACAATGACGAACGTATCTAGATATTGCTTGAAGACTCTGTTCATTAGGTCCATAAAGGTTGCCGGGGCATTTGTTAGTCCGAAGGAAATAACCACAAACTCGTAGTGACCATACCAAGTCCTGAAAGTTATTTTCGGTATGTCACACTCTCTGACTCTTAGCTGATGATACCCCAACCTGAGATCTATTTTGGAGAAATAGATGGCTCCCTGAAGTTGGTCGAACAGGTCATCAATTCTGGGTGGGGGATACCTGTTCTTGACTGTAACCTTATTCAACTAACGGTAATCGATGCAAATTCTGAGGGTACCGTCTTTCTTTCACACGAATAGTACGGGAGCACCCCAGGAAGATATGTTGGGTCTGATAAAACCCTTATCCAGGAGGTCTTTTAGCTGCTCCTTCAAATCCTTAAGTTCAGCCGGAGCCATTCTATAAGGAGGGATGGAGATGGGCTGAGTATCTGGGAGAAGGTCTATACCGAAGTCGATTTCCCATACAGGAGGAACTCCAGAAATATCTTCGGGGAACACATCTAGAAATTCGCTGACAATAGGGACTGACTGGATAGCAGGGTCTCAGAGTCGGAATCTTTGACCTGAACTAGATGGTAAACACATCCCTTAGAAATAATCTTCCTAGCTTTAAGGTAGGAAATAAACCTACCCTTAGGCACTGAACGCTACTAGCCGACCATTCTAGAATGGCTTATTAGGGAAGGCGAAGAGCACAGCGACCCTAGTTTTACAGTCGACTGAGGCATAACTGAAGTGTAACCAATCCATGCCAAGGATGAGGCCAAAATCGACCATGTCTAATTCTACAAGATCAGCTGGAATGAACGTGAAACTGAGACTAGGTAGTTTCTATACACCCGGCTGGGTCTAACTAACTCGCCAACTAGGGTGGGGACTGAAAATGGTTTTGAGAGGACCTCTGGACTAATATCAAAATGGACTACTACATAGGGATTCATGAATGATAGTGTGGCCCTAGATCTAGTAAAGACATCTAAGTTGGAAAAGACGTAACATACCCGTGACCATATTAGATGAGCTCTCCCAGTCACGATGAGATGATAATGCATAAAAATGGTTTTGGCGCTAACCACCATCCATACATGAAATATTGGCCTGCTGAGTTGGTCAGCCTGCTGGAACTGCTGAGTTAGTGGATTGTGACCTTCCCCGTCCCTGCTGACGGACACTCCTTAAGGCGATGACCAAGCTATCCACAACAAAACAGCCCTCTCGACCCTTAAGAAACTATCCCTGGGTAGTTCTTTCCCACTTGAGGCAAGATGGACACCTATTGCTAGCACTGTACCTCTGGGACTGAGAGCCAAGATGCTCCGCCCTCTGATCCTGGTGGTACCGAAAGATTAGGGGCGTTGACTGACCTATGTGTTGGAGCCCTCACAATTATTCTTCAGTGGTGACTACTATGCCAGACCTCTGGTGGCCATAATCTCATTGGCCATTCCTTGTCCACTTGCTCTTTTGCTCCATGTCCCTCAATTTTCTACTTCAATCTACTACCTGGACATAGACAATAAGGCTGGAGAGGTCAATTTCCTATATTATCATCGTTGTCCTACACTATTTGAGGACCAAGTTTGACACCCCCATTAACAAACTTCAACATGAGGACCTTGGCTGGGCCCACTATCACCAGACGTATTTGGACAACCTGGTGAACTCCAAAGCATATTCTTCAACTGTCTGGTTTCCCTGTCTCAGATTCATGAACTGCACTACCTTTGCCTCCCTAAGCTCCAGGGGGAGAAATCTACCCGGAAGAAGGCTGGAGTGAACTCCTCCCATTCCACCAGTCCTTCTTCTGCTGGCCTCCCCTCCAGGAAGGCTGGAGTGAACACCATTACAAGATTCAAGACTTTCTACGTTCAAGTGAGTGGCTAATTTCACTTCACAAGATTCAACATCATTTAAGTCACAAACTGGTGGAAAATATCTATAACTAATGAAATAACATTCCACATGGATTAGACAGTATGACTAAAATTTCTTAACATTCAATAATCTGCAGAGCTAGAAATAATAAAGAAAATAGGGAGAATTTTGGGGACACAAGGGAAGAACTATTCCCTTGTTGAATTTCCAACTATCTGGTGAAAAAGCTCGAAGAATTTCTTTGAGAAACCAAGAGGGGAGAAATGGATTTCCCTAGTTCTTGCTCTGAAATGCTTTGAGAGAACTCCTACATTGTTTTCTGAGAGTCTGAATGGGGAGAATGAGGAAAGAAACCGATTAACCCCTCTAATAATCTAAAAATATGCTTAAAATAATGTATTTTAGGGTCTAGGAGGTTGGAAATTACTGAAAGACCCTTGAAAAACTCGCAGGGAAAACTGATCGACAGTCCCACGGGGACACAACTGGGTCGTGGCCAGTAACCGCGCTCGTGGTCCGATCATGAATACACTGCCTTAAAAGCCCTACTGGTCACCATGGGTCACCTAGGGGTCGTGGCATAGACCACAACTCGTGGTGAATAGTCGTTAGGTGCACTGCACCACTTCTTCCCGGCCTTAAATTTTCTCTTGACCACGGGTCATATCACAATCGTGGTGTTGACTACTACTCATGGTCACACCCGTGTTCACCTAAATTTCCAGAATTTTAAACTAAGTCTAGAGTCCCCACCACGAGTCACTTAATGACTCATGGCCACCTCCCACGAGTCATAGAACAACTCGTTCTATGACCTAGTGCAGATTTTCCAGTTTTCTCTAATTTAAGTCCTGGGTCTGGTCTTTGAGTTTCTGGGGCATTACAATAACAACATGGGTATCAATTATTTTTGTATCACATTTAAACCAGAATGGTCAAACGGTCATGCCAATATAATTTTTATTTATCTCAAACCTCCATAGAGGTGAGTTTTGTAGGAATTTATCAACCATATTTAAGCATGTCCTCATCCATAACTTTTAATTACATCGAGATTCCATAGGACTTCACGGGTGGACACCATGAGTCGTCCCCTACCTAACGACTCGTGATGTCCCTCGTAAGGGACTGCTTGATCCAGTTTTACTGTGAATTTTTAGTAAGGGTATTTTTATCATTTCTAAGCTCCTAAGTCCTAAAATACGTTATTTTAAGCTCTTTTAGGTGGGTTTTTAAGAGTGCTTAGCCTATCCTAAGTCATTCTCTCCCATGCATGCAAGATTATAGGGTTCTATTGAAGATCAAGCTTGAGAATTCTCTAGTTCTTCCCCAAATCTCTTAGGCTTTCCAGGAAGGGTGTAGAATCCAGTTTCTCTCAAGTATGTACGGTTATGATCCGGGAATTTCTCTTCACTCCCATTGCCTAATTCCTATCTCAAGTTCATGAATTCAAGTGTATGATCCTATAGGGTTTTAACCCAATGTATGAATTCTCCATGTTTTAATCATGGGTCAATCCCTTTATGTTTTAAATGATATTTTAAGATTCATGGGCATATTTTATAGTTATTTTGAGTACCAATCATGATTTCTAGTTTTTAAAATATTATTCCCAATTATGCAATTTTCATAAAAAGTTAAGATTATGATCTATGCTTTCAAGCATGATGAGATGTTTAGTATAACAAAATGTTTATGAATTACCCATGTATGAATCCAATATTTTTAACAAGCAATTCTATTTCAAGCATGTTAAAGTTTGGGCAAGCCCATGATCTAAGTATGTTTCATGATTTAGCTCAAGTGTATGGTGAAAACACCACATGATTTTGGAGTCTAGACTCCCACTTTCAGCTTGTGGTATGTTGAACCAAGACTCCTCATATTCAGATTTTAGACTATGTATGGAATTTCATGATCAGCTTTGCTGAAAAATAATAAACATATGCACGTTTTTGGGTAGTGTCTAGCACCGAGTAGACTAGCGGTTCAGATAAACACCGGGCCTCAGAACTACCGCGCCAACGTAGGTTTATTTAGATTCATTAGGACCTCTCTCTTGTGATCTTTTCCTGCCCCAGAGGTCCTTCAGCTTAATATCGATATCATGGTAGCGTCCTTAGCCCTGGCAAGGCTATGGACGACTCTTCCCACTTGAGTGTAATAGTTGGGATCACGTAAGATCTATCATGATTATGTTGACTATATCACAAGTCTCCCATTGTTATCATGATTAGTTATTCACATTCATCAATTATGATATTATGTTTAATTTACGAGTTTGACCCAATGTTCAAGTATTTATCAGTTTTTATTTATGAATCATTAGTTTTATCTTTGTGTCATTTCAGTTTTTGTTATGAAATACAGTTATGTTTATTCATGTTTCAAGATATCAACATGCAATTCCTTACTCTCAAAATCTTATAATGATATGTTTTATGTTATGCATGCTTCAGTTTTACTTACTTAGCCTGTTTTATTTACCTTACATACTCAGTACATTCCAAGTACTGACCACATACTCTATGTTGAATTATTTCATGATACAGACTCAGACGTTCAGGTTCAGTCTTGTCATTAGCTAGTTTTTAGATTTTAGTCCAGCCAGCTTGTTAGTAGTCCTCATCCTTGAGGACTATTAGATAGTTGAGTTATTGTCATTTCAATTTCATATTTCTAGTGAGCTAGTTAGGGATGTTGTCCCATCAGCTCGTCAGTGTGTTAGAGGCTTATCAGACATAGCTTTTATTTCTAGCTTCAGACTTTATGTGTGAGATTTTAGTTGTTTAGATGTTTTATTCGGACTTCCACTATTTCAGAATTTATTCTTCCACTTTATTTATGTTGAGCTTTAATTTTTCATGTTCATGCCATGGGTTGACTTGGAAGTCATTCCTGGTTCTAGGTTTCATGTCTAAATCAGAACTATGTTCCGATCGTGACAAACTTGGTATCAAGCAAAGTTTCAGTGTGTCTAAATTGTTTGAGAAATGCGTTAAGTAGAGTCTTTTTCATGGGTGTGAAGCGCGCCACACTTATGATGAAGAAGCTACAAAACATTTTAGGAAATTTCCCTTCTTTCATGATTTATATCATGTGATGAAGTATCTCTCTATCCTCTAACTCGTGTTATACACATTTGCAAGAATCCATACCTCCACACCAAGTTAATAGAAGGAAGGAAACGGCAACGAAAACAAAAATGGCCATGAGAATGGCAACAAAGATGGGCACCATCAAGCCCCACTAGCCTCGGAGGATCATGTGCTCGAGCAGGTTGCCCACGCTGAGTTGGAATATCCATCCAGATGTTAGCACAGGTGACCGCTCTGGTCAATCAGCAAGCAATAGCTCACATTCCCAAGAATGGGAACATGTGGCGGCTAGAATAAGGGATTTTCTCAAGATGAATCCCGAGTTTCTTAAGGTTAAGAGTGGATGAGGAACCATATGAGTTCATCAAGGAGATTCAGAAGATCACCCAGTTATGGGGGTGATGGGAGGAGTGTACAGACCTAGCCTCTTATCAGCTGAAAGGGGTCGCACATATTTGGTTCGGACGGTGGAAGGATGGCCGGGGAGTCGACGGAGTCCCATTGGTTGGGATGAGTTTCTTACTGCATTTTTGGATTTATTATTTCCCTGGGAGATGAGGGAGATCAAGGAAGCAAAGTTCGTTAGCCTTAGATAGAACAACATAACAGTTCAAGAGTATGCTCACGAGTTCACCGCTTGTCTAAGTATGCGCTAGAGATGGTGGCCGATCAGAGGGATCGAGTGAGTAGATTTGTAATTAGCGGACTATTTGGTCAAGGATTGCAGGCATCTATGCTATATCAGGACATCGACTTCTCCCAATTGGTTTCTTATTCCCAACAGATGGGTAGTGCAGATAAGGGAAAGGGAGAGAGAGGCCAAGAGGGCCAGGATAGATAGTTTGGGGTTCTCCCAATAGAGGAAAGGTGGTGGACATCGTCAGCAGTCCTGAGATCATCAACCCCAGCATCCATCAGCAGCAAGTATGCCGTCTAGATTTGAGGCATGACCAGGAAGGTTGAGCGTCGACTCTCAGGTTAGGAGGCAGTCGGTGGGGCCCAGCATTCCAGGAGTTGTGATAGTGTAGTAGAAGGCACACCAATCAGTACCCGGGAACAGGTGCATGTTTCGGGTGTGGAAAGCCCGGTCATATGCTTAAAGACTGTCCAGTAGCCAGACAAGGCTAGGGTAAAGGTCGAGACCCAGCCACCAGTTCAGCATCTCCACCAACATGCTCAGCTCATCAGGGTGCATCCACTAGTGCAAGTGGTGGTAAGCATTAGAACTGATTTTATGCCCTCTTGTTTCTTCAAAAGTAGGAGATTTCTCCAGATGTGATCACCGGTATGTTACGAGTATTTCACCTTGATGTTTATGCATTATTAGATCCAGGGGATACTTTATCTTTTTTGATGTCTTATGTTGCTAGTAGTTTGGTCAGTCCCAAATCTACTCGGAGACCCTTCTCGGTCTCTACTCCAATCAGTGACTCAGTCATAGCTTGACGGATATAAAAAAATTACCTTGTCACAGTCCTTCAGTAAGTCACCTCAGAAGATCTAGTAAAGTTAGACATGACAGATTTTGATGTTATCTTTTGCATGGATTCGTTACATGTATGTTATGCCTCCATGAATTGTAGAACTCATCCGGTAGAGTTTCGATTTTCAGGTGAGCCAGTCCCTAGAGTGGAAGGGTAGTTCAACTGTGCCTGTAGGTCGCTGTTCCTACCTTAAGGCTAGAAAGATGATTTCTAGAAGTATGTTTACCATCTAGTTCAGGTTAAGGATGCTAAATCAAAGACGACTCTCAATCTGTTCTTGTAGTGTGTAAGTATATGGAGGTGTTCCCATATAATTTGCAGGTCCCTCCCAAGTGGGAGATCGGCTGGTATTAACCTTCTTCTCGATATGCGATCTATATCTATTCCTCCTTACAGAATGGCTCCGGCTGAGCTAAAGGAGTTGAAATAGCGGTTAAAGGATCTTTCTTAGACAAGGGTTTCATCAGACCTAGAAAATCCACCACATTAGGGTGCACCAGTTCTCTTTATTCGGAAGAAGGATGGTTCTCTTCGTCTGTACGTGACTACCAGTAATTGAACAAGGTTACAGTTAGAACAGTATCCTCTTCCAGGATTAATGATCTTTTGACTAACTTGAGAGTGCTAAGTGCTTCACAAATATCTACCTCAGGTCAGTTATCACCAGCTCAAAGTTAGAAGGCGACATCCCGAAGACAGCCTTCAGGACTCGGTATGGTCACTATGAGTTTGTAGTTATGTCGTTTCGACTAACGAATGCTCCTGCAACTTTATGAATTTGATGAATAGGGTGTTCAGAAGCCATATTTGGACTACATACTTGTGATTGTCTTCATAGATGACATTCTCATATACTCACGGAGCGAGGAGGAGCATGCCGCTCATTTGAGGTTATGCTATAGACTCTTAAGGATTGCCAACTATTTGCTAAATTTGTAAGTGTGAATTTTGGTTGAACTTCGTAGTATATTTGGGCCATGTTGGTGTCAAGTGAGGGTGCACCGGTGGACTCACTTAAAAGATAAGCTATAAAGAGTGGCCTAGATAGTTAATCCTTTGGATATCAGGTTTTTCTTGGGGTTAGGCGGCTGCTACGGAAAGGGTTTGTTGAGGGATTTTCATCCAAGCAACACCATTGACTAAGTTGACCTAGAAGAAAGTTAAATTTCGGTGGTCGGATGCCTGTGAGAAGTTTTCAAGAGTTAAAGACATGGCTCTTCAGCCCTAGTATTGACCCTACCCGAGGGTACAAATGGATTTGTGATGTATTGTGATGCATCTAGGGTTAGACTTGGTTGTTTGTTGATGCAGCATGGCAAAGTCATTGCGTATGCCTTTAGGCAGCTCAAGACTCACTAGAAAAATTATCTGAAGCATGACCTAGAAATGGCAGTAGTGGTGTTCGCATTAAGATTTGGAGGCACTAATTGTATGGAGTGCATGTAGATGTGTTCATGGACCATAAGAGTCTTCGGTATGTAGCACTCGGAGAAGGACCTAAATTTGCGATAAAGGAGGTGGTTAGAGCTTCTCAAGGATTAACATAAGTGTCCTTTATCATCTGGGCAAGGCCAATGTAGTGGTGGCTTCTCTTAGCAGGCTATCCATGGAGAGTGTTTCTCATGTGGAAGATGAAGAGTTGGTGAAGGATGTGCACCGGCTTGCTCAGTTAGGAGTTCGTTTTGTTGATTTAATGGATGGTGGTGTCATTGTTCAGGATGGCTCAGAATCTTCCTTCGTGACTGAGGTCGAAGTCTAGACAAGATGAGGATTCGATTTTGGTAAGTTAAAGGAAGCGCTTTATAATCAAAGGTAGAGGTCTTCTCCCAAGGAGGAGATTGTGTACTTTGATATTAGGGTCCTTTGTGTGTTCCAGATATTGATGACTTGAGAGTTCGGATGTTGCATGAGGCTCATCATTCCCGATATTCTATATATCCGAGTTCCACCAAGATGTACCATAACTCATGGGAAGTCTATTGGTGTAATGGTATGAAGAAAGACGTAACTAGAATTTGTGGCTAAGTGTCGAACAACCAACAGAGTGAAAGTGGAGCGGGTGTGCTTCAAGATATTACTATCCCCACTTGGAAGTGGGAAGAGATCAGTATGGATTTCATTACAAGGTTTCCTCATACACATCACCAATACTCTATTTGGGTGGTTATGGACAAGTTGACTAAAGTAGCTCATTTCCTAATAGTCAAAACTACCGATTTGGCGAAGGATTATGCCAAATTTTACATTTCGGAGTTATTTCAGTTGCATGGTGTTCCCCTTTCCATCATACTAGATAGATGTACTCAGTTCACTTTGCAGTTTTAGAAGTCGTTTCAGAAGAAACTTGGTACTCAGGTCAAGTTTAGTACAACTTTTCACCTGCAGATAGATGGTCAAGCCAAGCTTGAACCATTGACACTTTTGAGGATATGTTGGAAGATCTGTGATTGACTTCAAAATGTAGTTGGGATAATCATTTGCCTCTTATCGAGTTTGCTTAGAACAGTTACTACTCCAGTATTCAAATGACTCTGTTTGAAGCACTTTACGGGCAGAGGTGCATGTCACCTATAGGTTGGTTTGAAGTAGGTGAAGCTATATTAGTTGGGCCAGATTCAGTTCATGAGGCTATTGACAGTTCTTTTCCGCGTACCGCAAGCGTACGGTCGTACAAGTAATATAGTGGCTCTTTTTAGGAACCGGAATGTCGAACCCACAGGGACTGGACCCATTCCGCTAACTATCTAGTTCGAGTGTGATATTAAATACCAAAAATGTTGATTATAGAAGTTTTCGAGAAGGTTTAATTAAGTCTAATTTTAGTCAACGAAATATTCTGAATTCACTCTAGGAGCAACATAGAGTTAAAACCGAATAATCATGCTTCAATACGATTTGCAATGGGTTAAGTATGAAACTATCAGTGTCCTCTCCACATAATTAGAATTACATGTTCATGGCCTTCCGAGCCTCTAAACCCGACAAACTAGCCTCACTACTTCGTTGAGGAGCGGGGATGCTAATTCTAGTTCGTAGGCAATTAATTACGTGGATAGTTTATGTGGACATGATTAGGGACTCTCGTACACCTAATCATTCAACTCAACTTTCAACCTCACAACTACTTCTTCAGTGGTGATGTGATAGTTCTAAGTCGGTCTCTAAATCGTCGTTTATCAACCAAACAAGGCATTAGGTATATCTCTATCTAACAAAAATTATATCGTGAGATGAAAATCATGCTCCCTACATTCTCATGTTCTGACCTAAGTAAAAATGCTTCCTCAAAACTGCATATGCCCAGAGATTAACGTGTATGTTTTCATGATCAATCATAAAAACAACCAATAATCAAGACAAAACAACAATCAATAACCCAATTCCAACAACAAATTCCTTAAAAACACAATCATATTCATGGCTTCAACCTAGAGGAAGGGTTCTATCCATTCATGTTCGTAAAACTACAAGGAACATATAACTAAATTAACATCTTACAAGAATTGGTAGAAGGGAAGGGAATTTGACAAACGCTAGCTGAGTTCTCCCACTTCCCCTTCACTCCTGGGTGGTTTCGAGAATAAATAAATGACCACTTTTGGGAGCTAAGGGACCTATTTATGGTAAATGAGAAAGCGTGCAAATTAAGCCTGTCGTGGAATGGCTCCATGGCAGGTGTATCGTGGTACTGCCTCCGTGACACAGAGTGTGCGGAGGCTCTCTGATACCTCGGGATGCCAATCTGCCGAGCGTCACCGCGGCCCGGCCAGCGTGACACGCTGCTTACGCAGCGCGTTGGCATGCTCTTTGGCGCGCAACTGGCCTGGCGTGGTACGGTGCTGGCGCGCTGGAGCCTGCCTGCATGCTGCCCTTTCTCATTAGCCTGGCATGACGTGTGCACACGGCGCTGGGCGCAGCACACGCACAGCGTGGCGCTGCCTGGCGGTAAACGCGCAAGGCATGCTCCTTGCCGACTTCGCAATTTGCTCCCGACTCATTCCTCTACTTCACCAACTTATAAATTAGTTCCTTGAATCATTGAAACCTACAAAACATGGACTAATCATGTTGGTTAGTACATATATTCACATTTATATAAAATCGCATGAAAATATATATAATTAATTAGATAAACAAGACTAAATTAAGGTATAAAGAATCTCTTGGGCATGCTATTTTGCTCGAATCCACAACCCCACACTTAAGTCTTGTTCGTCCCTCGAACAAACCTTTTATCTCATGTCATATGGAGACTCACACATAGCTAATTTAGCAAAATAATTCAAGTTACAGCTATAATGATTGTGTAAGATAACCAAGCTAAAATAACATAGCATGCACGATTTAATCATTGAAATGAAATACAACTATGTTAAGACTTCCTAACCTAAAGAATCGACTCTCAATCTTAGCAAACTCATGCGAATCAACTGATCAAGAAATCCAACATGAATTATATCTTTCATTCAACATGTGCCCTCACGGAAAGAGAGTTACCCATTTTCACACGCAAAATTTTTTAAATCACAACATGTGTGGGTACATGAATAGAATTACGCTCACTCTCATGAAGAATTCCCATGCATCTGTGCCAATGACCCATAAACATAGTGTTTTACTCCACTAAGTTGAGGATGTATGGAATGTAAGATCAAGTGGACTTTTTAGGTTATGTGTAGCTAAGGGATGGGTAGGTACTATTATGGCCAGTAATAGTGACTATCTTCCCTAAGCGCTTTTAATACATCACGTCCTCATTACAAGCTTCCCTTCTCTTACTTCACCTTTATCTCTTTTCAGCTTTTCCTTTTCCTCTTGTGTTCCCCCTTTCTTTAGGCACTCTTAGCTTAGTTGTAAGGAGTTCTATAAATAACTTTTAATTACTTTGTTTTCTTACTCCCTACTAATAATCAACCATTTCAAGCAAATTGCACCTTCTGACCTTTCTCCCTTTTACTTAACTGCTACTTTTCCTTCTTTTTTTTCTTCTCACTCCTTCACTCTTTCGGATTTTTTCCCGTAAGCGCTTAGGAGTTTTGGATCAACATCAAGACTAATGAAAGAGAAAGGATTAAGCTTATGTTGTAGGCGCCAAGGGAATGAGCTCGGGGGCTCAATGGGGCTAACCCCAAGTTAATTATTCAAGGTAGGTAAAATGAGGGATAGAAATTAGGTTCATTCAAAGAACTGCCTAAATCATTTCCTACACTTCATCCTTCATTTCATTTTATAAACACACCGAGCAAGTTCTAGACCTCCACAATGGCACGAAATACTCAAAAACCTTACACTCATGGCACATGCTCAATTCAAGACACATTCAGCAGACTCTTAACCCAGCTAATCACACGAATTCACACGTTAAGCTTCAATCATATCGAGTCAAATTCAAGAGCCTAAGTGTCTCACCAAAGTTATAAGGTTTCATGCTTCAACCTTGAACATACTTGCATCTTACAACCATATATCGCACATAACAAAAATATCAAGCATAAATTAGCTACGGGTTCAAAAACCAAATCCTATCGACTAATTTTTCACAAGACGGTCGTCATCCATCCATCATCGGAAACGGTCCCTAACTATGACTCAAAACATTATATATAGACAAAGAAAAACTTTTATTCTTCAGTTCAAGACCCCCCCGCCCCCCATCGGAAAAGAACCGAAAGAAAAACCAGCAGGTGATGAAGTCATGCTTGACTCACAAAAAAATTTCAAATATTTCTCACAAGCATTACATTCACCAAAAATCGTTAAGCACAAAAAATTTTGAAATTTCCCTCACCCCACACTTAAATCCTGCTATGTCCTCATAGCATCGAATTAAAATTAAAAGGATGAGAAATACTCCCTGAGTCTCTATGCCAAGCTAATAGCATGCTTTCCTTCAAGTTCTCATATGTGGGTGTTTGACCTCACACTTCTTCTATTCCATCTTTCTAGCTTCCTCTTCAACGAATTTTTCGAGACTTCCCTCCATACGTAGCAACTTTCCACCAAAAACACAAACACAATGAAAACAACAGAAATCCTTTCAAATCAAAATTAACAAATTTATACCTGGGGTACCCTTTGGTTGCCTCCCAGCAGCGCCCTAATTGCCCATCGCGGCACGACGTGGACTATCCTTTTGAGGACATCGTCATCATACACAGGTTCTCTTTCGAGAACCATCTCCTTCTCTTTTGATGTTTAGAGGAAACAGCCTCCACTCCTGTTCCTCTTCTTCTCAATTTGAAGCCCTTTATCAGACTCGGGCTGAACACTTGTCATTGCCTTTGGCCTTGCACCTGTGGAATCCTCCACCCCATACTCATCCTCGACTAACACACTAACACGACAAAGGTTTTACGTAGTGTGCGGATGGGTTCATTTCTTGGTAAACGCGGAAGAGTTCTTCTTCATCCTCGACTCTCATTTTCAGGGTCCCTGCTCTCAAATCAATCACCGCTCCTTCGGTGGCCAAGAATGGACGTCCCAAGATTAAGGGCCTGGTCATCAACCTAAAAATCTAAGACAATAAAATCAGCAGGTATAATAAACTTACCTACTTTGATGAGAAGGTCCTCTATTATTCCATCAGGTGTCACTCGCGACTTATCAGCCAGTTGCAGCATCAACCTTGTTGGCCTCGGTTTTCCCAACCCAAGGGTGTTGGATAAAGATAGGGGCATTAGGTTAACTGCTGCCCCTAAATTCTACCCAGAGATCAAACACCTCAGCTTTACCAATTTGTATGGGGAGGGTAAAACTCCTAGGCCTTTGAGCTTCTTTGGAGATTTTGCTCAATACCCCTGTGACTGCAATCCTCAGTCAGTGCTACAGTCTGGACATCCACCAACCTAACTTTGTTCACCATCCGTCCTTCAAGTATTTAGCATACTTGGGCATTCCCTGCAAAACATCAATAAGAGGATAAATTATTTGAAGTTCTTTGAAACTTTCAAGGAACTTTTTGAAGCATTCACTCCTCCTTGCTCTTTCTGAATTTTGAGGGGGAATGGTGGTGGTGGTCTTTGTGTTATTGCAATGAAGATTGTGCATTTTGTATCCCAGCACTCTGATTTGCTCCGGTCAATCGGTGGATGGTCCTGGTCTAACCAACTCCGGTTGCACCTCCTTTCTCAACTCTTTAGGCACTACATCAGCTAATTGCTTTCTGCTTCTAAGACCCCAGTGGCATTGATCTGCCGGGGGTTAGGATCTGTGTCGCTTGGTAATCCCCCCTGCGATCCCATGTTTTGAGAAGCTGCTATCGGCCCACTTGTTTTTCAAGATTGCGGGTGGCCACTTGCTAATTCTTTAAGTCTGTTGCCATCCTCGCCTGATTTTCCGCTAACTGAGTCTGGGTCTCCATGTTTTTCTGCAATGTTTCCTCAATGCTTCTACTTAATTGCCCATCATTCTGCACGATGACGCTCAATCTTGTTGTTGTTGAGGTTGCATATAATTCTGCTTTTGGTTTCCACCCCAAGAAAAATTCGGGTGGCTCTGCCAATTCTTGTTGTAGTTGTGTCCGAAATTATGATTGTTCCGCTGCAAATTCTCAACAAAATTGACCGATTCCGGATTGGCTCCACAAGATTCTGTAGTGTGCCCAGTATTACCACAAATTTCGCACCAACTTGGAGCTTGCTGAAGCGCATTAACCTGGCCCTGGTGTTGGTTCATTTTCAGTTTATTGAACTGAGTCATCATCTGATGCTGGGAACAGAAGCTAACTGCGCTGCCAAGGCATTCATTCCATCAGCAACCTCTATCAACCTGATCTCTTTCCTTCCTCTCTCGATGACTCGCTGTGCCACTCTGGATTCCCTTGCGCAATTCTGTTCAACAAAGTGTACAACTCATCATCGTCTTTTCCAGTACTTACCCGATCTGAGTCTGATAATATTTTTGTGTGGGTATAGACTTTCTTTACAAAGCTGGGCCAGCACTTCATTTGATTGCTGGTGATAGGGTCAGTCTCTCAACAAATATAAGTTCTCATCCAGGCTGGCGGCCCGAGGTATTTCACTTCGCAACTTTGCAATCTTGCACGAAGGAAAGAATATGATAAGGAACTTCTTAGACAAGTCATTCCACGAAGTTATGGAGTTCGTTGGCTCAGCTTTCAACCACTTCTTTGCCTCTCCACAATGAGAATGGAAGAGGGTCCAGTCGGACATAATCTGTGGACACGCCGGTGGGGACAGGATGTCACTAATCTCTAAGCTCTGTAAGTGTTGCTGCGGGTCCTCATGTGCCATCCCGGTGAATTGACCACAGAATGCTTAGTTGCACCATGTTCTGTCTAAGTTCAAAGTTCCCTCAAGGCTCCAATTTACGGATACTAGAGGTCCACGTTACGTCGCTTATTGGTTCTCACTTGTGGCTTTAGTCCAAACTTTCATTTACTTCCGTTGACAATTGTGCTTGTCCCGCGGGTGGTTGTTTGTACCTTTCTTGAAGTCTCCTCAGCTTTTTCTCTAGAGCTACTCCTTTGCAAATGGATTTGACGTTCGAGTTCAAACAGCGGTTCCACAAGCTCTCTATTTTTAGCCAGCTCGGCAGGACAACCTGTCACCTGCAATAAGTCAGGATAAGACCAAGTTTCTCAACACTTAAGGAAATTCAAAAATCACACAAAAACAGATAAATTATCAAAACTTCGCCGAGTCCCGACTAGCGGCATAAAAACTTGACCGCTCTTTCCATGCCGCAAGCGGACGGGTCGTGCAAAAGTAATATAGTGGCTCTTTTAAGGAACCGGAATGTCGAACCACAAGGACTGGACCCATTCCGCTATAACTATCTAGTTCCGGGTGTGATATTAAATACCAAAAATGTTGATTATAGAAGTTTTTGAGAAGGTTTAATTAAGTCTAATTTTAGTCAACGAAATATTCTGAATTCACTCTAGGAGCAACATAGAGTTAAAACCAGATAATCATGCGCTACAACGATTTGCAATGGGTTAGTATGAAACTATCAATTGTCCCTCACATAATTAAGTGCATGTTCATGGCGCCCGAGCCTCTAAACACGACAAACTAGCCTCACTACTTCGTTGACCGAGGATGCTAATTCTAGTTCATGGGCAATTAATTACGTGGATGTGGTTTATGTGGACATGATTAGGGACTCTCGTACACCCTAATTCAACTCAACTTAGCCTCACAACTACTTTCTTCAGTGGAGATGTGATAGTTCACAAGTCGGTCTCTAAATCATCCCGTTTTATCAACCAAACAAGGCATTAGGTATATCTCTATCCTAACACAAATTATATGAAGTGAGATACAATCATGCTCCCTACATTCTCGTGTTCTGACCCTAGGTAAATGCTTCCTCAAGCATGTGCCCAGAGTTAACGTGTATGTTTTCATGGTACGATCAATCATAAAAACAACCAATAATCGAATGCAAGACAAAACAACAATCAATAACTAATTCCAACACAAATTCATAAAAACACAATCATATTCATGACCAACCTAGAGGAAGGGTTCTATCCATTCATGTTCGTAAAACTACAAGGAACATATAACTAAATTAACATACTTACAGAAGAATTGGTAGAAGGAATTTGACAAACCCTAGCTGAGTTCTCCCACTTCTCCCTTAGACTCTAGGTGGTTTCGAGAGATAAAAAATCGTGACAAAATGATTTTGGGAGCTAAGGGACCTATTTATAGTAAACGAGAATCGTGGAAAATTAAGCCTGTCGTGGAATGGCTCCGTGTCACGAGTGTATCGTGAACACTGCTCCGTGACATAGAGGTAATGCGGAGGCTCTCTGGAAATTGCCTCGGGATGCCAATCGCCGGCGTCCACCGCCTTTGGCCAGTGTGACACGCTACTCATGCAGCGCGTTGGCATGCTGCTGGCGCGCAGCTGGCCTGGCGTGGCACGGTGCTGGCGTGCTGGAGCCTGCCTGCATGCTGCGCGTGCCGTGCGCCTGGAATGGGCGTGGCACGGCACTGGGCGCGCACACGCACAGCGTAGCACGCTGCCTGGCGCGGCCAGCCTGCCAAGGCATGCTCCTTGCCGACTTTCGCAATTTGCTCCCGACTCCATTCCTATACTTCACCAACTTATAAATTATTCCTCAAAATCATTAAAACCTACAAAACAAGGACTAATCATGTTGGTTAGTACATATCTTCACATTTATATAAAATCACATGAAAATGTATATAATTAATTAGATAAAAAAGACTAAATTAAGGTATAAAGCATCACTCGGGTATGCTATTTTGCCTGAGATCAGCTATGGAGAAAGTTCAACTGATAAGGTAAAGGCTAAAAACATCGTCAAAAGTCCTATCTTGGATGAAGGAGAGAACTTGAATTTGAAGTTTATGATGATTGGGTGTTTCTGAAAGTGTCTCCCATGAAGTAAGTGAAGAGGTTTGGAAAGAAAGGAAAGCTTAGTCCTCGATATATTGGCCTGTATAGGATTGTGAGACGCATTAACAAGGTGGCCTATGAGTTGGAGTTGCCCTCAGAGTTGGCTTCTATACCTCCAGTTTTCCATGTATCTCTTTTGAAGAAGTGCATCGATGACCCAGCCTTGGTGGTTTCAGTGGAGAGCATTGGTGTGAATGATAGCCTTAGTTATGAAGAGGTTCTGGTTAAAATCCTTGATTGTTAGGTTCTAAAGGTTGGGAAAAACAGGTAGCTTCGATAAAGGTTCTGTGGAGAAATCGGCTTGTTGAGGAGCTAGTAAGAAGTTGAAGCAGATATGATTTGATAAATACCCACATATTTTCCTTCCGCGCTCAGTTTCAGCTTGAGGTACCAGTTTCCTCCTTAGTACTCTATTGATTCAACATGTCTAGTTCATTTTCCCAGTTTCTTTCATGTCGGTGCATGTATGTGTGATTCATGACTTCAGTTCAGTTATATATCTGTAGCCTAAGTCAATCACTCCGTTAGTTTTAGCTTCAGATATTTAGTATTTGGGATGGCAATTCCTTTCCCGGTCATTTAGTATGTTTATGTACATTCGAGGACGAATGTTCCCAAGGGAGAGATATTGTTATACCCCGAAAGCCTTAAGATCAGACCCGAGGGTTGAAGCAGAAAAAATAGAAAAAATTTGCACAAGTTACAGAATGACTCGTCAAGGTTGCAACGAGTCGTGGAGCGACTCGTGAGGTTGAGACCGATAAGGGAGAGTGGTGGTCAGGGGGTATGCGGGTGGATTCCATGAGTCATGGTGTCACTAACGACTCGTGGAGTGAGTCGTGATATGAAGGGTGGATTTGGAGGTTGAGATTCCGGTGGACTTCACGGGTGGACACCCATGGTCGTCCCTACCTAACGACTGTGATGTCCCTCATTAGGGGGCCAGCAGAGTCAATTTTACTGTGAATTTAGTAAGGGTACTTTTGTAATTTCTAAGCTCCTAAGTCCTAAACTAAGTTAATTTAAGCTCTTTTAGGAGGGTTTTAAGATTTTTAGCCTATCCTAGCCTATCCTAAGTCATTCTCTCCCATGCATGCAAGATTATAGGGTTCTATTGAAGATCAAGCTTGAGAATTCTCCTAGTTCTTCCCCAAATCTCTTAGGATTTCAAGGAAGGGTGTAGAATCAAATTTCTCAGGTATGTAGGGTTATGAATGGGAGTTTCTCTTCACTCTCATGCCCGATTCCTATCTCAGTTTCATGAATTCAAGTGTATGATCCTATAGGGTTTTTAACCCAAAGTATGTTCTCTATGTTTTAGTCATGGGTCAATTCTCTTCATGTTTTAAATGATATTTTAAGATTCATGGGCATGTTTTATACTTATTTTGAATTACCATACATGATTTCTAGTTTTGAAAATATTACGCTCAATTATGCAAGTTTTATGAAAAGTTAAGATTATGATTTATATTTTCAAGCATGATGAGATGTTTAGCATGATAGAGTATTTATGAATCATCCATGTATAAATCTATGATTTTTGACTAGCAAGTCTATTTCAAGCATGTTAAATTTTGGGCAAGCCCACATGATCTAAGTATGTTTTCATGATTTAGTTCAAGTTTATGATGTTAGCTTACCATATGATTTTCGGAGTCTAGACTCCCACTTTCAGCTTGTGGTATGTTTTGAGACAAGACTCCTCATATTCAAATTTTAGACTATGTATGTAATTTTATGATCAGTTTCGTTAAAAATGATGGAGAGAATATACATATTTTTGGGAGTAGTGTCTAGCACCGAGTAGGCTAAGGGTTCAGGTAAACGCAAGGCCTCAGCTACGCACCAACGTAGGTTTATTTAGATTCATTGAGACCTCCCTTATGAGCATTTCCTGCCCCAAGGGGCCTTCATCTTGATATTAATATCATGGTAGCACCCTTAGCCCTGGCAAGGCTTTGGATGGCTCTACCCACTTGAGTGTAATAATTGGGATCACATAAGCTCTATTATGATTATGTCGGTTATGTGATGAGTCTCTCATTGTTCTCATTATTTTAGTTATGCATTTTCATCAATTATGATATTATGTTTTCAATAGGTTTGACCCAATGTTCAGTCTATCAGTTTTACTTATGATCATCAATTTTAGTTTTAGGTCATTCATTTCCGTTATGAAGTACAACTATGTTTATTCATGTTTTTAAGATATCAGCATGTAATTCCTTACTCTTAGAATCTTATAAAGATATGTTTTATGTTATGCATATTTCAGTCTTACTTACTTAGCCTGTTTTATTTACTTTGCATACTCAATATATTTCAAGTACTGACCGCATACTAATGTTGTATCATTTCATGATATAGGCTTAGACGTTCAGGTTCAGTCCTGTCGTTAGCCAGTTTTTAAAGTTCAGTCCAGCCAGCTTCTTGGTGAGTCCTCATCCTTCGAGGACATTTAGATGGTTGAGTTATCATCATTTCAGTTTCAGATTTCTAATGAGCTAGTTGGGAGTGTTGTCCCGTCAGCTCGTCGGTGTGTTAAAGGCTTATCAGACATAGCTTGTATTTCCAGCTTTAGACTCTGCGTGTGAGATTTCAGTTGTTTAGATGTTTTATTATTTATGCTTTCGCTATTTCAGAATTTAGTCTTCCTCTTTATTTATATTGAGCTTTAGTTTTCATGTTCATGACATGGGTCCACTTGGAGCCATTTATGGTTCTAGGTTCCATCTCTAGATTCGGGCCTATGTTCGGGTCGTGGCAGTTTATCTCAATTTCATATTTCTTTCTTTTGATGGAGGACTTATAAAATTTATCAAATTAGGTCACACAACAATTGTGTGCCCAATGACCTTTCATATCATGCTCATTGATTACGCAAATTACCTTCACCTTTCAAAGGATCATTCTGAGAACTCATAATATTTTTTCTTTTATAATTACATATACCACAATGATGACTATTATTATTTAATCCTTTACCACATACATATTTATTCATACAATGGCAATAATTATTTTATCATCGTATAAATTTATCATGTACTGCTACCACATTCACTTCAATGAATTGAACATATCAAGTGAAACGAGTTTCATGACTTTTTATTAAAAGTATATTATTTGCCTCAATCATTATTATGGTGCATTGGGACTTAACCGAATGTATTACCATATAAAGGCATGTTAGGCCATAATTCAATGGCACACGAATCCAAAATTCCATCATCATGGTGCACCAGAACTGTAACCTGATGTCTTGCCCTTTTTGTTGCGGTCTGAGTTGAATCCACCATCTTACCCTCAACCAATGGATAATATGCTAAAGTGCAATAGGACTCACCATTAAACCTTTAAAAATATTATCATTTTTGATAGTACTATAATTTTCTATCATAAAATTTGTTTGATGTCAAGTGAATCTCTCACCCAAATTAAATGAATGAATAGTTATGACAAAAATATAGTTATGTTTTTCACAATCAGTAATCTTCCAAGTTTTAGACAAATGCAAAGAAGTTCAAAGAATCATACGAAAATAAAAATAGGTAACACCGGTATAACAAAAACTAACCATGATTATACATCATTACTCATTAATATACATATTAATTTTAATCGAACATCCATTCACAACACCATATAAAGGTACTATTTTTTTCATAGAGAAACAAATCGGTAGAGAGTATTGTTGTTATCATATTTATAGTGGGTTTAAAGGATCAATTTTGAATTATGAAAATATTGCATACTGTTAAAATAAACACCTCCCAGAAACCTCATCCGACCAATTTAATTTTTTCTTTTGTTTATGATTGGTAGTTGGCCAACATAATTAAAAGTAAAATATTTTTGAGAACTTACTCAATTACAAATTAATATATGAAATGTATTGACATTATATTTATCTTCTTATGTTTGCAGTACTTATAGCAATATGCATTGTACTTTCATTAGTCATTAATCAGTTAACTGATTCTTAGTTAGTTAGAGTTAGTTAGTGTCTAGCTGTTGACAGCTATCAAGTTAGTTAGGATAATTAGGCAGTTAGATATTTTTTATTATTCTTACCTTTCTTTGTATAAAAAGAACAATACCTCATATAATGAAAGCACACTTTCATTTTCACAAATTCATATCGGTGCCCTTCTTCTTCAGTGACGTAGCCATTGATGTCTACTTTTGAGTTCTTTTTTTTCTGCTAATTCTTGTTATGGTATCAGAGCAAGGTTGCTCTAGTTTCCTGTCCTATGACGATTATCTCTATAGTTGATTAAGCTCCTAGAAAGATCGAGGATTATGCATGCAATTGCAGATCTGGAATTAGGTGTAGTTTACCTATACTCCTTTGTTTTCCTCTTCAATCACGGTCCTATTATTTCTTATTTATTCTTTGATTTTCTTCTGTTCATCAAGTCATCAATTGAATAAATTTTCTATATGGATGTTGTTGAGGAACAAGCTACCTTCGATTCAACTAGTCCTTTGTACATGCATCCATCGGATAATCCAGGTACAACACTGGTACCAATCCCATTCAATGAGATTGGGTACAGATCCTAGAGGCGAGGTATATTGCGATCACTTTCAGTGAATAACAAATAGGAATTTATTAATGGAGAGTGCAGGAAACCTAATTTGAAATCTTTGAATTATTGTTTATGGGAGAGATGCGATGACATGGTCACATCGTGGATATTGAATTCTTTAGGAAATGAGATTGTTGATAGTGTGGAGTATGTCAATAATGCAGCAAATTTATGGAATGAATTGGAGGATCGATATGATCAAACGAATGGAACCAAATTGTACTAGATCCAGAAAGAGATCAACAATTTGTCACAAGAAACTTTAGACATTACTGGATATTACACAAAAATGAAGAAACTATGAGAAGAATTGAACAACTTGAATGATAAAACTCAATGCAGTTGCACTTGCACCTGCGGAACAAAGGAAGGTATGCATAAAGCTGAATAGGACAGAAGGTTGATCTAATTTTTAATGGGATTGAATGAAGTATGCACTGCTGTTAGAGGAAGTATTTTGATGATAAATCCTCTGCTGTCTTTGAAACAAGAATTTTCTCTAATGATCCAAGATGAGAAACAAAGGGAAATTAAACCTAGGCGAGTTTTAGGTTCTAGTTCATCTGCTTTGAATATTGGTGGTTATGGTAGAGAAAGTGGTGGTGCTAGTACATCTGGAGGTAATAGTGCTAGTGCATCTGGAAGCAGTGGTGGAAATAATGAGAATAGTTTTAGAACAAATTACTCTTCTCAACCATACAATGGTCGACCTAAGCCTGTGTGTGAATATTGCAGAAATCCTGGACATTCCAAGGATAGATATTTCAAGTTACATGAATTTCCATAACATAATTCCCAATCTTTTCATAATCCTCAAAAATCAAAACTACTACAGTGGTAACAATCAAGGATTTAGGTACAATAAAAACAACCCTGACTGGAAGGGGAAGAGGATGACAGCTAATGCACATGGTTCTCCCTCAGATCTAATGCCAATTAATAATGAGATAAATCACAAGGAAAACATGACCCTGTCAAAGGAACAATATGGGTAGCTGATGAGTCTTTTACAGCATTTTCATGCTGGTAGTGCAGGAGAAACTTCAAATAACAACATCACCAGTGAAGCTATGAACTTTGCAGGTATTGTGGTTAGCTCAAGTAAAATTTCTTCAATTAATCTTGGAAAGTTTTCATGCAAATGTTTGAAACCTAGTACAGACACATGAATCATAGATTCTGGTGCATCAAACCATATGACCTTTAAAACATCCAATTTAACCAATGTTAGATACTTACCATATCCCATACTTGTTGGCCTTCCAAATGGTTATAAGGTCAAGGTGACTAAGATTGGTAATGTAGCATTGACTCCTGAGATCATTTTGCATAGAGTTTTCTTTGTTCCCTCATTCAAATATAATCTCAAATATGTGCACTATCTAGCCTCTGATCTTAAAGGCATCACTTCTTTTATTGAAAACTCTTGTCTTTTGTAGGCCCCTTCAATGAATAAGCCTCTAGAAATTAGTAAGGTGGATGATGGCCTGTACCTCCTGTGTTCTCATTGCCTGAGGAATTTAGCCACTCAAGAAAGAATAACTGAGTCTTGTCTTTCTAGTTCTACTTTCTATTCTAGTGATGCAGCCATTGAGCATAGTTTCTCCGCTCCTACTTTCAATAAAGTGCATTGTAACAATCATGTAATTCTCACAGGTCCTGATGTAAATAAAGTGCACTCTTTTCCTATCAATGATTCTTGCATGTCTAACAGAGATAGTGTTGATTTGGTGTGGCATCACAGACTTGGATATGTTTCTTTTGGTAAGATGAAGGATATAACCTCTATCCCTCAACATTTTCTCCAAAATAGCTTTTTCTTTGTTCCATTTGTCCCGTGGCTAGACAAAATAGACTGCCATTCCCTAACAGAACCAACTTTACCAATCACATCTTTGAGTTACTTCACATAGATTTGTGGGGACTTTATCACGTGCCTACTCATGAAAACTATTAGTACTTCTGTCACAACCCGAGTCTACACCCTAGACGAGACACGGTACTTGGTGTCACAAGTGACCCCAAGCTAACCCATAGTCTATTATTATACTAGTAAGCTGAGTAAACATAAGCGGAAGCTTTATAACAATATAATCATTCAAGAAAGAAAAATTGGTTTGAAAAAAGTTAATATATCTGAAAATAATACTGAATAACTATGTCAGAAAGCCAACTACTAGCTGATGAGTTTTTGGGACAAGCTCCCAGCTAACTCTAAAAATTTTCTAAATAAAACTAACTAAAATAAAATATCTTCCTCGGAAGATGAGGACTCACCCAATGACATTGCTGCTGATATCATCGGAGGAAACTACTGACGATGCTGGGACTGAGAACTTGCGCATGTATCATAATACGATACAACATGAAAAATATGCATCAGTACCTCGAATGTACTAAGTAAGTGAGAGATACAATAAGCATGAAAGAATAAGTAACTGTACTGAAATAACATGAAATGACCAATTGAATACTGTAAACTTGGACACATTTACTGTCCTGCAAGAGCAATGCCTTACAAGTAATTAAAGGTTTCACATCTATGGTTGAGAATCATTTTAAAACCACTGTTAAGTCTGTGAGATCAGACAATGGTTTGGAATTCACTAGTTCAAAAGCTAGCCTCTTCTTTCAAACCAAAAGAATTATCCATCAAAAGAGTTTTTCCTACACACCACAACAAAATGGTGTAGTAGAGAGGAAGCACAAGTACCTTCTTGAAACAGCCAGAACCCTACTTTTTCATTCCAAGCTCCCAGTAAAGTACTGGGGAGAATGCATCTTAACATCTACTTATATTATCAACAGACTTCCCTCAACAGTTCTCCAAAATAAATGTCCTCTTGAAGTTTTGAATGAGAAAAGACCCAATTACACTCACATGAGAGTTTTAGGTTTCCTTTGTTACCCTACCATACTAAAGAACCTTAGAGATAAATTTGAGTTAAGAACAACTCCACATGTCTTTTTTGGTTACCCTTTTGGCACTAAGGGGTACAAGGTTCTAAGTCTGGCCACTAAGAAGATACACATTTCTAAATATGTCATTTTTCATGAAAACATATTTCCTTTTAATTTTTGCAGAGTTTCTAAGTCTGTTCCTTTTATTTCTAGTGCTATCTTTACTTCTAACTCATATTTCCCACTTGAGGGGGGGACTCCAGTACTTGTGCAGAACAATCAAGGGAGTACAAATGCTCTGTCTGATCACATTACCTAGACCTGTATCACCCAGATCTCACTCTGTTAGTCCAGTAACAAATAATTCCATGCCACCAATGTCAGTTCATTTGCCTAGTCCACTATCATCTGATCTTTTTTCTTCTACTTCAGTACCAAAGCCCTCACCTGTACCAGAGATGAGGAGATCTCTCAAAGAATCCAGAGCTCATTCTCACCTCAAAGACAATGTTCTTTCTATTCCTACACTCAAACCTTCTTTACCTTCTTCCAACTTTTCTCTCGGTGCCTTATTTTCCATGAAACACCATATAGCACCTGATCTGCTGATCCACGACAGTCAGAAACTTTTTGCAAATGTTTGTGTTGTGAGTGAGCCATCTTCATATGAAGAGGCATCTATCAATCCTGCTTGGCAAATGGAAATGACACAGGAATTTAAGGGTCTTCATTCTAATAACACTTGGGATTTAGTCCCACTGCCAGCAGGCAAACAGTCCATTGGATGTAGATGGGTGTATAAGGTCATAGATGATGGGAGTGTTGAGAGATACAAAGCCAAACTTGTGGTAAAGGGATATACTCAGCAGGAGGAAATTGATTATACAAAAACCTTTTCTCCCCTCATCAAAGTGACAACGATCTTTGGTGGCCATTGCAATTAAAAAAGGATGGGATATCTACCAGTTGGATCTGAACAATACATTTCTGCATAGTGACCTGCATGAGGAGGTCTATATGGACCCTCCTTTAGGTCTGGATATCAACAACTCAGGTCTAGTTTATAAGTTGAATAAGTCACTATATGGTCTTAAACAGGCCAGTAGGCATTGGTATGCCAAGTTGACAGAATCTCTTCATTCTAAAGGATATAGTCATTTTCTGAATGACTATTCACTATTTCACAAAAAAATAGATAGTTTCATAATTTTTGTAGCAATATATGTTGATGATGTGATAATCACTAGCACCAATCTGTGTGAAATTGATAACTTGAAAACTTTCCTACATGATACTTTCAAGATTAAAGATCTGGGAGAGTTACATTACTTCCTAGGATTGAAAATTTTGTATAAAAATGATGGAGCTATTATTTCCCACAGAAAATTTGTACTTGATCTTCTGAAGGAATATGATTTCATGGGATGCAGCAGCTTTGCTTCATCTCTTGATCCAAATGTTAAACATAAATCCAAAGAAGCTACTGCTCTAAAGGACCCTACATTCTACAGAAAGCTTGTTGGGAAGCAAATTTTTTTAACTAATACCAGGCTGGACATAGTTTATGGTGTACAACATCTCAGCCAATTCATGCAAGATCCCAGAGAACCACATCTTCAAGTTGCTTTCCATTTGTTGAGATACTTGAAAGGAGATCCTACATTAGACACATTCTTGTCTAATGATCCAAATTGCACAACTAAAGCCTTCTGTAACTCTGATTGCGCATCTTGTCCAGACTCAAGAAGGTCTGTGAGTGGTTACCTTGTTCTCTTAGGGAACAGTCCCATTAGCTGGAAATCCAAGAAACAAGAAACAGTGTCCTTGTCTTCAGCTAAGGCAGAATACGGCCCCTGAGAAAATTAGTAGGTGAGTTGGTTTGGTTGAATAGGCTATTGCAAGAGGTGACTGTACCATCTCCCATTCCCATCTGTGTGTATTTTGATAGCCAGTCACCTCTTCACATTGCCAAGAATTCTGTCTTTTATGAAAGAACTAAGCATATCGAGGTAGATTGTCACTTTGTGAGAAATAAACTTCAAGAAAGCCTCTTCTCATTGCACATGTTGACACCACTGCTCAGTTAGCTGATGTACTTACTAAAGCCCTCACTGGTATTAAACATGCAACTATACTGGACAAGATGGGCGTGGCTCAATCACTTCCAACTTGAGGGNCATTATATTTATCTGCTTATGTTTGCAGTACTTAGAGAAATATGCATTGTACTTCCGTTAGTCATTAATCAGTTAGCTGATTCTTAGTTAGTTAGAGTTAGTTAGTGCTAACTGTTGACAGCTGTCAAGTTAGTTAGGATAATTAGGCAGTTAGATATTTTTTCTTATTCTTACCTTTCTTTGTATAAAGAGAACAATACCTCAGATAACGAAAGCATACTTTCATTTTCACAAATTCATATTGGTGCCCTTCTTATTCGGTGATGTAGCCATTGATGTCTACTTTTGAGTTCTTCTTCTTTTTTTCCAACTAATTCTTGTTAAAATGTCAATATTTTCTGCTGTGTATGTAAGGTAACACGGAGTATAGTCACAAGATAGTAAAGTATATATGCAGTAGTATCCACATAAAAATATGCATAACTGAGATATCAGAATAGCTTTTAAAGGAACATACCTTCTTCCAACAAAGAGAATAAACACAATTCAGATATGATGAATTTGGTTAAAATTTCGTGCTGATAACGTGTTATGAAATAATAAAGGAAGAAGAAGAATATTGTAGAGAAAGAGAGGAGACTTCTTATTTCTCTTGAGGGATAAACTACAATAAATGAAATTTTTTATATTTATAGAGAAAAATCAACTTAATTCTAAAGTTTCGATCCTTAGCTTTTCTCCAATGAAATGGATATTCACTATAATATAAAATATATTTATAACATAAATTATATTTTTAAAATTGTGTAAAATTTTATTCTCATAGCTAAAAAGAAACGGAGGGAGTAATTAATTAATAAAAGTAAGAGAGATTCTTTTGACCTTAATTCAAAATCGAGGAGTAGTTTATTGAAACCAGCGTGCAAACTTGGGGAACAAATTTTATAAAGCTGACACCATTGTGCTTTCACAAAAGATGGCATTGATTTTTCTTTTCGTTTTTTATTTAAATTAGAAATAAGGCGATATTTTGATGTAATGATAATAATAGAGTATCTCTTCTGCCTGACATATAAATTAAGAAATAAAGGAATAAATAAGTGAAATTTAATTGTGTCGTTTAAAACTTCAAGATAAAAAGTTATCTTTAAAATAGGATTAAAAAACTAATCAGTAAAAACAATTTGTAAGAAAAGAAAAAGAAAAAGAAAATTGAGCCCACTGGAATTTGGGGAATCCGATTGGCGGCCAGGCAAATTCGAGGACCGATTGACTAACGCGTATTGTCCTAAACCTCCACAAACGTGACGTGCTTCTATTCTACTCTCTTTTGGCAACTGCAAAATACATAAAAACAGAGAAATTCATCAAATATAAAAAGCTCTATAGATTCCTCAGCCCACAGACACCAACCTTTATTTTTATTGCTAAGGAAGAAAAATGGCCGAGAAGAACACTTTGGAATCTGTGAGGAAATGGGTTGTCGAACACAAACTCAGAACTGTTGGTAAACCATCTGTGTTGTTAACTTTTTCTAGATCTTGATTATTCCTGTGGTTTGCTTTTGTGAATCAACAGATTCTCTTTTTTCCTTGGTTTTTGATGTTTTCTTTTTCTTTTAATTTTTTTTATTTTTTGGATTGAAATGGTTGAAGGGTGCTTGTGGCTGAGTGGAATAGCGGGTTCAATTGCTTACAATTGGTCTCAACCCAACATGAAAACTAGCGTTAAGATCATTCATGCCAGGTAATTCTACTTTTTGCAGAAAGGATCGAGGACTTTAAAAATAAAATCAAGAAGATATTCTTGTGTCACTTGATTCGTGGATTGGTCCAACTCGTAATTAATTCACTTCTGATCTAGGGTTCCTTAGCAGGATGTTAATTGCATTTACATACATACTCTGTGTGTGTGTTGAATTAGTTTGCTACATCCTTCACTTTCTGTTTGAGCTTGGATTGTGGTTTAAACTATATGTATATGCATAAATGTGTCCAACTGAACAATTTCTCAAAAACAGAGAACCGATAAAATTGGAGCTTTATCATAAAATTAGATTTGAGAGCAGAACTAGGCATGTTTTTATGCTCATCCTTCTCTGAACGGGTTTATGGTTAGACAGTATATGTTAGTTTTATTTCATTAATATAGACAGATGAGTGATATATAAGCTAGAAAGGGCTTGGTTTGGTTGACAGAGCCAGTTTCAAGGGAGATTTAAAGTATTTGGAAGTCTTTTTCTTTTAACAAGTAATAATGTATTTGGGGATCTTTCTTTTTGCTAATCATATTCTTTGTTGATTTTAGTAATTGAGAAATCCTTTGTGAGTTAGCTAGTTCAATCCAATTGTCCTCAGTGGTTTGTAACTAGGGAGGGGGAAGGTATTTGTCTGTCCCTCTACCCTATTGCCACTTAATACCAGCTTGAGCTAGTGGCAAGTTTCAAGCTGATCATATTAGGTTCTACTTCGAAGTTTTTTCTGTAAGAGGGTGAGATAAATCAAGTCCGCCTTGTATCCCTCCCCATACATATAAAAAGTGTAATATGGATTCAATCTTCTGTTTAACTTGCGTTCTAGTATATAGTGTTTCAGAAATGGGAACTGGTTTAATTGAAGTACATGGTTTACAATACGACTTGACAGAGAGTACTTGATCTTGTTGCATATGAATTGAATGACATATAAGGAGGGAAACAATGCATACACAAACACACATCAGTCTTGGAAGTTTTTCAGATCTTCAACTTTCACAAGTAGTTTTTCGACTTTAGAGTTCAGGGCTTGTTTACTGGACAAGGGGGAGTGAGGAGTTTGGCGAATCCCTCACTTTGTTGTTGGGACATTTTGATCCCCCTTTCCTCTCATCCTCCCCTGGTTCTGGTTCAGGAAAGGGTATATGCTCTTTTTTAATTTCAACTCAAATGTTGTGTGAAAAGCATGCTGACAAAGGCGGGTTCATTGGGTTAAAGATGCTCAGAATTTTATGACCAACCTTATTGGGAGACTTTATCCTATATTCTCCTAGGAGGTTGTCTTAACCCTTTTACACAATCTTGTTAAAATCAATTTGTCTTAATCAGCAAAACTAGCCGAGGAGTAGCACTGGTGTTTGCTTCAAAATTTTGAAAACTTTTTAAAGGCAAAACTGCTTTTCATCAAACAGCAAGAAAGAAAAAAAATTCAATTTTTGCAAAGAACAGTCTTTTCTTGATGTTTGATTGAGGAACTGTTATTTTTCAAAAAATTCATTTTTTTTGGTTGTTACTCTTCACATTTTTAAAGCTGACACCAATATCTCCCATTCACTTTGACAAGATCACCACAGGGAGAAGGGGGAGGGTGAATTGCTAGTATAGTCCTTGGATTTATATCCATGCTTTGACTTTGTTCTCCAGGCCCCACAAATACACCGAGTATGTTGTTGACATTCTTCTAATTGGACAAGCTCTTATTACAAGGTTCCATGAACCATGTTGAGTACTAACATGAATACTTCCTGCATGTGCCTGTTCATTGTATTGTGTTGATGTGGATGACCTCCTTGTGTTATGTTCGACTGCCTGGCTGTTCCAGTTTTTGCTTGTTGTATTTGTCTAGTTTTGTGGTGGGATAGATGGATGTATTGATGCTCGTTAAATGAGATATATGATTTTAATATTGAGTACGAGGAACCTAGTAGGATACTAGGATATGCATGTGGTCCAAGTTGAGAAAACATCCTACTTTTGACAGGTCTTGAATGCTCTGTTTCTAAGATTGGGCAATTTGTACATCTTGCCTTGTTGCGCTCTCATAAAAGTAGAGTCCATTGCACTCTGCAGTGTGATGCCTTGTGATCTGGAAAAAGGGACAATTACATGCTCTGGCTTAACTAGAACTGCCTTATTATTTGTTTTGCCATTTTGATCTTGGTCGTTTAATCATGGAACGTACTTTTTTTGAGCCTTGGTCATGAGTAACTGATATGTTTTTGCTGGTAATCAGGCTGCATGCACAGGCGCTTACGCTTGCTGCATTAGCAGGTGCTGCAGCTGTTGAGTACTATGACCATCACTCAGGAGCTAAAGCAGAACGTGTTGCCAAGTTCCTCCAACCGCAAGCCCATCCTCACAAGGAGTGATTATGACTTCAGTTGATGAATAAAAAACAAAACTGATTAGGGGCAGCTTTATCTGTTGGGTCATGGGCCTTAACTAAATCAAATTTCTTGTACTGGGGTTTCATCTTTAGGATATGATTAATATTGGGCATTCTGCTATGCCAGCACGAATCCCTTCCTTTTTCTAAAGGTTAATGAACTTTGTGGCTATAGTTACAGCTTTTTTATTTATTGAAATGAAGAGGCTAGATGAGACACCTTCGCTATTCATTTTGATTTTTGTTGGTTTATTTAAAGTTGTGAGAGAAACATTCATTGAAGCTGCCTGAAATATGCGCAAATTAAAAGTTTCGAGGGTGCATATAATAATCGGGTATGCATCTAAGTTCCCTTTTGTATTAGTTGACGAAATAATAATATTATTGTCTGGTTAGTAGAGATATCCGTCAAGTGATAATTCTATAGAACAATCTTTTGTTACAAGACATGCTAAATGATTAACAAAAAGGAAATAAAACTGAATTTAATAAATGTGTAATTTCATCAAACTTTCGTTTGCTAAGAAGTGCAAGTGGCTTATATTTTCCTCCGAACTACTTCTACAAGTTTTGTTGGGATTCTTCGACGATTAAGTTTTGAAGATGAGGTTGATGTGAATTGGAAAATGATGAGAAATAAAGTGGAGGAAAGTGAAAGTTCAAAAGTTCTTTTTATAAGTGAATTTTATTCCTCATTGACAAGGAAGAGGAATGGTTATGTGCTTATATTAAGAAGTATATCCTCTAACTTTTAGGTTCCTCCCATGCCGCTTTTGTTGCTCGTCCCTGTTACAAACTTACCATCTTCTTCTTATGAACTTAAATATGTTTTACTGTTGGATTCGGAACTTTTGATTTTTTAAATGTTCTATTATTTCTTTTACATTTTTGTTTACTGACTTCAAATACAAAAATAACAATCTTTACAACAAGATATATAAATCATTCCGGTATTAATTTTATAATGTTGTTATAGGCTTAAAATTTAGAAGAGTGAGATTCTTTATTCTTTCTATCTTATAATCTTCAAATTTGAGCATATTAGAGATGAGACCTACATAGGTGAGAATTTGATATGTGCGTTTCAATCGTTAAGTGAAGAAAGACAAAATATATACAGCTAAAAGTGGAGTTTATCGAACATTTCTCTCAACAAAAATCCAATGAAGATGTCTGTTACTTTCTCCTTACCAAACGTTCTAGATCATTCAATGCTTAGTGATTTTAATAATAGACTTCCAAGTCCCTACCAAATCAGATCAGTAGACTTCTTAACCCACTGGGTTCATATATCATATGTTTTCATGGATTTTACTAGATAATTAACTTTCATTATTGTGAAATATTTAGTACTTACATTTACAAAGATAGGCATCCTCTTATTTCTATACTAATAATTCATATAGTATTAACAGATTTAATATGTTAATGTGTATATCAAAGCAAACTCCGCAGTATATGATAAATTGATAATCAAATGCCATTTACAAAATGGAATAACAATGTGACTTTCGCGAACAACAAGGGAAGCTTGCTTAGTTTAGTCTTGGGGAAAAATGAGTTGAGGCAACCCCTTTTAGAATCGGTATGTAACTTGTATCTGTTTCTTTAATTATTTTATAAGTTTATCCGTTTTGGAAATATTGTAGATGTACACGATTGAAGGTGAAATTGTATCTAATTTCAAAT